>PNEQ01117116.1:0-32450 GCA_003012365.1 Medauroidea extradentata | reverse complement strand
GGTGGTGGTTTCCTTGTTACGTGCGTAATTAGCTGTTTTGGTCAGTTAGCTACCACGTGGGCGGATGTCGCATTAATGTAACCTGCTCAGTTGACTTGGCTGGCTTGGGGTAACTCTAGGGTGCGTTCCTTACGCTCAGCTAGCCACCGACGATGCTGGCCATCCTGGCTGGTATCGCTATAAGAAGGCCGCGAACGGTTGCTGGAATTGTGTGGGCTGTTGCGCACACATCAGTATATTTAATACCAAAGCAATGCAGCACAGGTGCAAATTTTGCGCTGCACCACTCAAAAGCGATATTTAATCGCCCCCAGTTGTGACTCCTGAGATGGTTGCCCCTGGTTTTACCATGCCTTGAGTTTGAACACTGTTGTTTAAGCAGTTGACTTTTTCGGCCAGCCCTCTACCCTGGCTATCCGCATAGATCATGATAGTTTTGTCTTTATGTTGTTTGGAAATTCGAGGACCTATATTACCTTGTTGACTAGGCTTGTTTTTACAGTCTTCAATCCTTCCAAGTATTTCATACTTATTCTGCACCGGAAACGTTGCATTTACTGCTCGTAGCGGTAACTTTACTTCTCTAGCCGTGTGTTTTTGTACTACTTCTGACGAAGTTCCTAACCTTTGTTGTGAAAGTTATTCCTGTTGTCTCTCCTGTTTTTCGTTGTGCAGATCTTCTCGTATAATGCTAATAAATTTTTTGAGTGACTCAATTTCTTCATGTAGGATTTCCAACAATCTATCATTTTTTATTTCTAACTGTTGAATATGAAGATCGTTTAATCTATTTTCGTCATCTTTCGCTAGAACTTCGCTTTTGCTTGAGCATTCTCTGCAGAACCAGTCACCTTCCACTTGTTTGTCTGGATCTACATCACTACACTTACTAAAATGGTGCCACAAATCACATCCATCGCATAAAATTCCATTCTTTACTACTTTTTTTACAATTCCCACACTTTGTATTATCTAAATCTTTATTTCTTCCTTTACTATTGCCACGTGTATCCATACTCGGTGCCATCTTGTAATAAAAACTTTGTAACTATTTTCCTTCATAATTTGATATGAACCTATACTTCTTACATTCTTGTTTAGTTACGAGAAGGCTACAAAATGTGAGGTTACGAAAAATTTAACCAAAACATTTACTTTTAGCGCGAGAAATGTTCACTGCTACATGGAAGCTATATCTGCATGTAAGCACGCGGGTTTGCAGACAGCTTTTGTCGTTCAAGTGGCAGTGAGAATGATGTTACAAATTTTCTGATTGGCTTGTGTAAGTCTGAGAGGGGAGGCAGTTGCGGCGAGCCAAAATAGGCTCCGCCCCTTGCATCTTGCGTTTTTGAGTATATTTAATTCCAACTACGACTCGAGGTGCAGGTGCAGAGCAGATTTCCTTGCATTGCGCTGCGTCGGTGCAAAACGCAAGTGGTGATATTTAATCGGCCCCCAGTTGTTTCATCTAATTTAGATTAACATTTAGAACTATTCCATAACAAAGTGAACCTGAGCAAAAATTTAAAAAGTAAAACAAAAGTTACTTATTTTCTGTAAAAATTATAGAAAAAGTATTGAAACATAAATTTCTACAGGTTTTTTTTCATTGTTATTAAAATTATGACAGTCCTTTTAAATTTAGTGATTGACAGTTGTCCAGTAAGAGTAACTTCGTGTCATAAATTGGTACCACTGTTCTTGCTTCATTGTTTACATGATTATTACCATTGTTCATACAAGCTGAAGATTATATCAGTATTTCAAGCTGCACTTGGAGTTAGTTTCATAAGGTGAGTAGTTTTTATTATACTTTGGAAGAGGTAAACATGTGTTTCAGTGTCCCACCCATGACAAAATTATTACAAAAGTAAGTTTATTGTTAATCCAAGTTTGAGGTTAGGGTTGTAACTTTGTAGAAGTAGGATGGTTGTTAAGTAAATCACTAAGACTAAAATATAGACCTTGCAAAGTTATTATTTTGCAGTTTATTTAAATATTTTAACTTGTCCCACCTGTGACAACTTTTGTGTGCTGTAAATGGAACACTATCATTTTAACTTGTATTTTCAATTACTTAGTCCTAGAAGTTACAATAACAAAATGAGGTTTCCCTTCCTCTGTTAAGTATTTAAACTGCCAAAATTGTAATTTAATTTTATGTTCAAAGTATTAAATCATTTTCATTATTAATTGTTGCAGACATGGGCAAAACTACGTCCGCAGAGAGGATGCGGAAACTCAGGGAAAAGTGGAAACAAGATGAAGAAAAGCACAAAAGTCATCTAAAAAGTGAAAGGGAAAGAGACCAGAAATGGCGAGAAAAAAAAGAAAACAGAAGTAGAGTCATCGATACGGATACGGAAAGAGAAGAGGAAGAACGAAGCAGACAGAAAAAGGAAGTACAGGCAGAAAAAGAGGATACTTGAAATCCCTGAAAGGAAGGCAACAGATGTCTCACTGCTAGGGTCGTATAAGTGTTGTCAATCTCTAGGAAAGGCTGTGAACAAGGTTAGGAAGTGCCTGCCAAGCAGTCCAAGTAAAAGGGTAGCTGTCATTAATAAAGTGATACAGGACAGTTCAGACCTACGCATTGCTCTTGACGAAAATACTATCTCAAAAATTGAACAGTTTTATGAAATAGATGATATTAGTCGCCTCACACCTGGAATAAGGGATGTGAAATTAGTAAAAGATTTGAAAACAGGTGAACGAAGATTGTTACAAAAACGTCACATAAACACGACAGTTCGAGAAGCCTATCAACTATTCATTACAGAAAATGACACCAAAGTGAAATTGTCAAAATTTTATGAATTACGCCCAAAAAAATATTCTTTTGACAAGTGACATGCCACGCAATATATGTGTATGCAAATATCATGCCAATTTCACTTTTCTTTTGGAGGCTATCAATAAAAAAATGCCAAAACTTCCCATTGATAGTTCTAAATTTCTAGAGAATATTTGTTGTGATGTAAGTAACTAGGCCTGGAAAAAGAATAAAACAACTGCATTAGAGCGCAAATTTCTTCTAAAGATAAATAAACTCGCTTGTTGGGAAATACAACGAAATATAATTAGTTTACTTGCTGCGGGGTATATTTAATATTAGGTGTAAAGATTTAACATCATGCTTAACATAATGCTTGACCTCTACAATAAAATTTTTTTATCCAATCCCCCATATTTCTTTTTTTTGGAAACTCATCCAATATCCACCAGTTTTAACATCCCGATGAAATATGAACTGACTTTCTAAACATGGTTGCCGAAAACATTTTTGTCATACCAGTTTTGAAATTCTATGACATCATGCATAACAATAAAATATCAAATGCTGTCTCCAGGGTACAAAACTGTGCATGTTCATAAACCTGTCTCTCATTTTATAACCTTGAATGTGTTCCTTAACAGTAGGTATCTATGTTTACTTCCAGATGAAAATTTTACCTTCGTGAATGAAATCAGTGCATCTAATGTCAAAAACACATATTTCTACTGAATTATATTCCATTGTAGGATTCGTAACAGCATCAAATGAATTCTCGGTTAATATCAACATATTTTCATCTGTCCTCTGGCAATTCAGCGATTGTGTTCGGTGGGTAATAATAATGTAGTTAATTACTATTCCAGATTCAGAGATGGCAAGGCATTAGTTTATTGAATGTTTATTGCTATGGTATTTTTCCTATGCCAGTTAATTTAAAATGAACATAATGTGTGTGGCTGGTTTAAGAATAATTAAATTTTCTCATGAAAAAAAAATATTAAAACAAAGGACTGCCCCTTCCTGAATGAATAATAAATCAGTCTGCATCAAGTAGGCAACAAATATATTGTAGGAAGTTCAATCGTGATGTCTACGACAAACTGGTGTAACTGACTCAAAACACCTAACCAAAAACTGTCTGTGATCGTGAGGACAGTACGAGTGGAATGTTCTGCCAGAGGCAGAGAGGGGTTGGGAGGTTTAGAAAGGGTCCGGTAGATTAGTGTTGTAGGGACGGGAAAGAGCCCACTTGCGAAAGCTCAATTATTAGGGTAACATTATTATCGTATAATTTTTCCACCAAGGACTTGCTATTTCACTTGCTCAACACAGTAATCGAAAGGTATGTCAAATTTGTTAAATTTATGTTATTCGATTTTATGAATTTTGTTCCAAAACATTACAGTAGTACAACAGGAAGTTAAATTTGATAAAATAATGTTAGTGGATTTTGATATCAAAAAATTGATACCTCCAAACGTTTTAAACTGTCTGACGAAATTGATTAGTGGTACGTGCTTGAAACATTTGAGGGGAGGCCCCGTAACACCTTTCTTTAAAAAATATAAATGTTAGAACCCCTCCCCTTTTCCTTTTAAGGGCTTGGGCCCGAGTTTCTCTCTCCGCGCACAGAGCTGTCTGGTTTTGTAGTATTCGAATCCGCCACCACGTAGCGTATTTTGCTTGAGCGCATCGTTACCATCTTTTAGGAAGATGGCAGCACAAGCGTGGCACAGGAACAGGATCTAGGCGTTTCGCATCGGTATTGGAGAAGAGAAATAGTAGTCGACTGAAAGAAGGGTGGGGGCGGGGAGAGGCACCCTACCAGCACAGCAAGTCCCCAGGATGTCCTAGGGACATCCTTTGAGAATATCCGGGTACATGCTATCCTCAGGATGTCCTAAGGATGGATATTTCGGATGTCCGAGAGCTCCGAAAAACCTGGTCCCTAGGACGTCCCAAGTACCTCCTCGAAATGTACATCACATTCCAGGAAGCTCCTTGGAAGATGAATTTGGGTCATCCTAAAAACCTCATTTGGGGAGCTCCCAGGGATGTCCTTACAGGGAGCTCCCACGGAGCTCCTCTGAGGAACTCCCTGTGATGTCCGAGCAGGAGCTCCCTGGGATGTCCGAGCAGGAGCTCCCTGGGATGTCCGAGCAGGAGCTCCCTGGGATGTCCGATAAGGTGCTCCCTGGGATATCCGAGCAGGAGCTCCCACGGACGTAGTGGAATTCTAGGCAAGTTCCTAATATGACCACTAGATAGCTCACAATATTATTTAAATATACATGAGGTTTGTTGCAAAATAATTTAGTAGATAATTCATAACATTTATATATGCCTTAACAAATTGGTACATTTATTAATTTCTACACATATATTTTATTATTACTGGTAGACTTTTGGAAGTTGAAGCATTTAAAAAAATGTTATTACAGACGAATTGTTTATTCAAAAGATTTTAAGAGGCTACATTAACAATTATGTGTATTTGACTGTGTGTTAAATACTAAGTTTACATATCATCAAAAGAAATACATTTGTTTTCTTTTGTGTTGAATACTAAACTTTTACTTTTGCTGCTGGAGGGAGCTCCTAGGGATGTCCCAGGGATGTGTTTAATACAGGTCCCAGGGAGCTCCTAGAGATGTCCTGGGGATGCATTTAATGCAGATCCCAGAGAGCTCCTGAGGATGTCTTGGGGATGTGTTTATTACAGATCCCAGGGAGCTCCTAGGGATGTCCCAGGGATGTGTATGCCAGACATCCTAGGGATGTCCGTAGATAGTACTTTTCCATGAACTTCTCCTACATAAAAAGGACTTGAAATGAACTTCCCTAGGACGTCCTAGGGACGACAGTTCCCACATCCCACGGACGTCCTCAGGATATCTGTGTGCTGGTAGGGCAGAGGCACAGAGGGATGGAGGGAGAGAGAGAACATGAGCGAGAAAGAAAGTCTTTTCATGCAGGACTATGGTTGTGAAAAGTGAGGGAAGTGGAGGAGCCGATTTGAGGGCTGGGAATAACGGTACTTGCCCGGCCTGGTCTGTGATGCTGAGAGCCAGAAGTTGAGCAGGGTTGGTTGTCAACAGAATCTCTATTCTCTACCTGCTACCCTGTCATCCGAAAGTTTAGGGTGTGTGTCCTTTATATGCTCCTTGGTGTAACTCCGCGCGCACGAACGCACATGAATATACGCGGAAAAACTTCATTGTTTAAATACGCTGCATTTTTGAAGTAATTGTACTGTCACTGAAAACAGATGCATTTGGGAACTAAAATAAATTTGCGGTAATTTATCACAATTACAATTCGTTTATTCTAGCAAGATATGCAGGTAGATGAGATAAATGGTAAAAGTTTACAAATAATCAAGTAAACATACCTTGGGTAAACATGCTGCATCGGACATTCTTATCAACATTCTATATTTTACTTTGAGTTAAAATACATTTCGCACTGTATTTTACCGTTAGTTAAACAGTCGTAAAATAATACAATCTAATATGAAAATAAGTAGAATAAAAATATAGTATCAATTATCTTGTAAAACTGTAGTGTGCATAAAAGAAAAATTTAAGTAAACCTATACAAATGTAATGCCAGATAAATTGGCTGAGCTTTTTCAATAAACATAATTATTTTCACTTTTTTTTTGCCTACTTTTCGAAGGAAAAGTAGGTAAATGAGATCAACTGCATGCATGTGTATCTATGAATGTGTGTGTCTCCTCTAAAAACTTTTGAGCTCGTACACATATACTACCTGGTAAGGTGACTTGACTTTTATTTATTTGTTCGTGCCATTTAATTTTTTTTTTCAAAATGGTAGCCATTTTTATAATTTTCGAGTTAGTTAACACTGTATGTAAGAAAATATTTTTCCGAATTTCATCAAAATTGGTACATATTTAGTACTACTTACTAAGGTGACTTGACTTTTGTGTGTTTTTATTCATGTCATGTTCATTACATAAAAATGGCTGCTGTTTGAAATTTTTTGTCACGTTCAGATATCTGAAGAACGATTTTCAGAATTTCAGCAGACTCGACAGCGTACATGTTAGAGTAAAATTGCTGTATTTGTGTTCATGCCCCTTTCATATTTACACAGTGGCGACTTTCTGAAAATTTCTTTATTAAATGAGTAAAGGCAAGATTATTTCGCATATTGATTCTAGGTCAGGTTGAATGCCAATACTGTATACTTCATTACTCCTTCTGTGATTAGACAAGACCTGTTTTAACACATCTTTGAAGGCTGCAAGCCAGTGATAAATAAGGAATCAAGTTGTGGTGGTAACACGTGTTATGGTTAGAAGCCAATGGATATTTGACTTTGGCCAGTGTGTGTATAGGTCTGAGAAGTCGAGGCTGTTGCCAGATTTATACGCGAAAATTTCGTACCTCTCTAAATGAGATACCTAGACGAACCGTAATCAGGATATATAGAATAACGATTTGAGTTTTATGTGTACGCATGAACATTTTTCGATAACATGATATTGTTATCGCGCAAACGCAGCAGACTACAACACACGTTTCATGATCTTTGAAAGAACTGTGCAATTTTTTTTTTTATTTTTCAAATTCATTTACGATGGCAGACCTAGTTATTCGTCCAAAAATTTTTAACATGTTACAATGTTTACCTTTGGTACAGGTATACTCTACAAGATGCTCTCGGTTGTGTTTTCAATTAAATATTCAATTATTTTACACGAATGACTGAAAATTGACCCATGTCATGTTGATCGGACTACATTTCTTACTTTGCATGGTGCCTCGAATTATTAACATCCGAAATCAACTTAGATAATGTTGCTTCTTCTGTGTGTGACAACAATAGATAATTTGTCACCGAATATCACCATCATATCTAAGAATAAGTTTGGTATCAAGGAAAAATAACTGTGTCGAACGGATTCGTTGTTTTTTTGGCCTGCCAAATAGTCTTCGTTATCTTCAGTAAATTATACAAATTACTTTTTTGTTTAGTTACGTTCCAAAGTTTTTAATAGTGTAGTTCCAAAACCGATGATTTTTATACAACAATGTTGTACAAGTAATCGTAATACAGATCTTTATGTTAAGTCAGACAAAAGTAAAATTTTTTTTATGTTTATTGTAATGCACTTAAATAACAGTGTCGCAATTGAAGGAATGCCACAATGGAAGAGTGTTGCAGACTTTATGGCATTTTAGAATCTTGAGGGTCTATTGATAAGGGACCGGTGATTTTCGCGAAAAGAATTTTGCAATATCTTGTTTACATGTCTTATGTGCATACCTGCAGCTCTGCTTCGTAGTGAATGATTGGATGTTTTTAACTCTCAGTGTCTTGTGATTCTACCTGCTAATAACAGACGTGTGGTGTCGTAGCAACCTTTCTCTGATTGGCACAGTCAAATAAGTGACGCCTCTGAACAAATACAAGCAGCCAATGACTACCTAGCAGAACTACAGGTGTATACGTAAGACTTTGAAACAAACTGATGGAAAAATCTATTCGCGAAAAGCACCCGTACCTAGCTATTGTTAATTGGTACTCTTTCATGCCTGTCTGTAATCCGCGAAATAACTCTACGACATAGACATGCTAGAAAATTAGCACCCGTTTATTACAGACGCTTTGGTTTAAGATGCCACTGTGTGCCTCTTTTCACGTGAAATAAAGTTAACTATAACTAATACGTAATGACTGGATATTTGTTAATCACCTGCCATTTGTATTTTTACTATAATAAGTTACACAATATTTATTAAGGCCTTGTTACAGAGTTTTGCAGTGATTACGAAAAAAAAAATTTTATTCCTACCTAATACTCATATCAAAATTTCGCTGCATAGTTTTGACACTTATATGTTATAATTTGTAGCTGAATTTTTTTGTAGAATTATACTGAACGGTTTTTTAGATTTCATTACCAAAAGTACCACGTTTTTCGTCGTGAAAATAAGCAAAAATGAAGGAAATTATTATTATTATTTTTTTTTTTTTTTTGCTGGCGAATGGTACATTATTTTAAAAAACGCGTCCACAGTATTGTGCATCGTGTGATTGCACATTGACTCAATTTTTTTTCAAAACTTTTGGTTTAAAAATATTTGAGTTATTGGCACCAGTCTGAAAAAACTCGGGAACAAGCCCTTAATGTGTCCTACTTGTCTAATAACAGGATATTGTTTTATTCTCCAACTAGCTCAGGCTCAGTCTTTGAGTGGAGAGAAGGGGTAAATACTCATGAATGTTATGAATAAACATGTACATTTACGGGGTTTCTGGGGGTCGTCCCCCGGAAAAGTTTGAATTTCAAGGCACAAAGTGATGCAATTTAGATGTTTCCAAACAGAAATATTGAGTATAAGGCAGATATTTAGTAAGTGGCATTATATTGTAGAAATAATAATTTAACATACCGAAAAATGTTGGGGGAAGGTTCAAAACACATCCTTTGTTCCCACAAACTAGTTGGTGAGGGTGGGGGCCTGCTGCCCCGACATCTCAGGCGCCATTGGACTTGCTAAATACGCTAACGTCGTATATTCTGCTGGCTGCTCGAACATTTAAACGATTTAATTAATAGTCACCTTGAGATTTCCTATGTTGATTATCCAGGTTACCAAAACGGTAGATTCTTGTATCCCATACAGTATATGAGTATAGCGATTCTCTTTTAACCTTGAGAGTATATTTATTCACGTCATACAGAATTTTAGTAGCCTATGCTACTTTCAAAAAAGACTTCATATGTTTTCAAATGTCAAAATAAATTATATAATATCCTCCAAAACAGTTTTATAAACTATTTCTGAAAACTTTTGGAGTGGCTGTAAAATAAAACGTAGAACATAAAGAAAGCGAAGTGAACTACACAAATGTGATCTAACGTGAAAAATTGGCTAAGCTCCCACAGCAATACGGGATTTTTTCCCAATGTTAAGTATGTATCATTGTAAAATCTAAAAAATCGAACTCAATCGGCAACGACTTCGTTACAAAGTAGTACACATAAATACATTTTTTTTAAATTACTGTATGCCAGTGTCTGTGAAGAACGAAGGAGTAAATCAGATATTCTGTTGTCTCTCTCCCATCATTGTATTGTTGCTCAATATCCACTTTATTTGTCTATCGTCCTTTTGCGGTTATAAAAATAACCAGTCGGAGCTGGAGTACAGCAAGATGGGTCTGCTCAGTCATGCGACAGGTTTGAGCGATCACCAGGTCATTTGTAAAAGCCTCCTTACGGTTAAGGATTTAAAGACAGCAGGAAATTCAAATTAAGCCTTAAATATTTTATACGCTTGATAAATAGTTTATAAAATGCGACGGCATTGATATTTGTAAACTTGTGTGTATAGTAGTTTGGTTTTTTTCCTTCGACATTTTGAACATTATGCAAAGAGTTTCACTTCGTTGTAGTTTATAGATTTGTCTAGTGTTAGCCGTGCAACCACGAGTTCATCGAAATACAACTGTCGAGACTTACTCGCGAAAACTTTGCTCGTGTTACTGTTAGCAGACCTCAAGCCGATTTTTTTTCCTGTCACACACACACACACACACACACACACACACACACACACATATATATATATATATATATATATATATATATCCACTCCCCAGTTATATACATACTTTTTGTTATGTTACTGCTAAATTATAAGCACTGTCGTAATGGCCGTTTCCAAATTTTCAAGGAAACATCTGTACCCTCGAATCCCCACGGCCTTTCACAAATGATTCCTTTAGTTGTAAGGTTGCGTTCAAGAATTTGTCTGCTTTGGAATTATTTTGGTTCTATAACTTTATACGATAAAGTTGGCAAATTGCATTAAACATTTTCATGTTGTTTAAATATTGTTGCAGTTTTACGTATAGAATATATAAAACAAGTCATATTTACTTTTATTTAATAAATATTAATTTGGTTAAATGAAACACGTGTCACATTTTTAACCTACAATTCTGTTCCAGAGAGACAAGAGAGGTAGGTCCAAATTGTTAAGCATGCTTTTTGTAATGGATTGATAGGTTTGTATTGTAGCAACAGGAACTCATTATTTAAAAATACTCATGACTTAAGTTTAACCTTGTAAAAGTTAGGAAAAATACAAAGATATTATGTTTAATAAAATTGTTGGCGTTTATGGACTACCCCTTCTGCTTCTCCGGCAGACAAATTTTACAACATAACTACGCAGTTACGTAAATATTCATACCAAAAATATTTTCTTGGCATTTGTATTTGTACTTCAATTTTTCTCCTCATTAATTATACTTCAAAATATAAATGAGTCTAACAAGCAAATTACGAATGAACTGTATAGTAAAACGGGTGCGAGATGTAGAAACACATCAAGGGATGCGAACCATATAGCATTTGTCACGGAATGCGTGGAGGGGTGCATCGTCGTCCATTATAGGGCGGTTATACAGAACATATTGCCGAAGTAAGGTTAGTGTAAGTTTGCACAGTCACGTAACCAGATTTTGTCGATCGCCAGAGGTTAGCTATGTTTTGATGACGGTATAAAACGGCAGAGTCTGATCACTCGCTTTGTAAAACTGGAAGGTCCGTAAATGTCGTCTAAAAATGTTCTTCACGAGATGGGCGCACAAGCGCTGCGTATTTTGTGCTCCTAAATTGATACATGGAATATTATGTTTTTACATACACAGGCGAAAAACTAAATATGGCGGGAATTAAAATTAAGCCTACATATTTCACACACTTTTGAATTTTTAACTAAATGCGACAGAAGTACGTAATGCGTATTTAACTCGTTACTTATAGTTTACATCTATATAATATTAAATTATTTATAAAAAAATAAATAATATAAAATATGACGTATATTTTGTACTACTATATATACAATTTGTTATATATTAAATACTTTACTAAATGCGACGACGGCAGTATGTATGTACGCATGTATATATATATATACACATACATAAATATACATATATATGTATATACATATACACACACACACACACATATATATATATATACAATTGTGCGAGTGTGAGGGGGAGGGGGCGTATGTGTGTTCGTGTTTCGTGTTGTTTCTTTGCTATTGTTAACCTTGTAAGTTTTTTTATTTATAAACCACGGGCCTCAATGAGCTAAAGGCTCTTGCAAAAGAGGCAATACATTACAATTTGCTGGCTAAGGCATGGGCATGAGTTGTACAATTGTAGTCTATATTTACTTGATACTAATCTGAAATAAAAACTAACATTTACATATAACAACAAAAAAAGAAGGAAGAGAGAAAAAACCTAAATGGATTACGTACCCCTACGTATACAAAACAATGTGGTAAATGAAGTCTCCTATTGTGCTGCATAAGTGTCATTCTTTTAAAAATGTTTATATAATTTTTTTAAAGGTTAATAATATATAAATATTTGCACCCAACTTATATAATTTTCTGACTATTTGCAATAATTTTAATGTATTTTTGAAAAATTGAAATTGTTTGTTATATATATGTATAATTACTTGTGTTTGCCTGGTTTTATTTATGTATTTGTGTCAGTATTGAAATTTTCTTTAAGTATTTGTAACACGTTATAACCTATCTATTCTGATGTACTCATGACTACTCCACTCTAGTAAGCGCTAGAAATACGAGAGGTTATGTAAATAAATAAATAAAACTAGAACGCATCATACTCGGGTTACTTTTTGTGCGCTCAAACTGACGTTTTTTGACCTTCCCAGACTAACCTCGTGACTTTTTATAACCGTCCTATAATGCATATTTCAGGGATTCCTGAGTTTTAACTGTGATATACAATTTTTTTTTCCTAACCTACCCTAACTACTAAGTTATGTGTGAGGCCCGGGGAAGGAGCGGGACTAAGTGTGTCTCAGGGCTGAGCCCCATACGCCTACAAGGGGGAAGTTTCATGCAGAGGAGGCATGCATCGCGGCAGAGAGGGATTGGGTAGACATGGCCGCAATTGGGGCCATGTCTACCTCCCTAAGTGTACCTATAGCTAAGCCATAATCTAAGAAGAGAGAGGGAAAAACCGGCATAGTACCGTAAAAACCCTCTCTACAGAATAGGAGTGTAACCACTCAGCAGTTACATGCATTAAAAATAAAAGTGGCACTGGAAAAGTAGGAAGGTCCAGGTTGTTAGTAGAGTTGTGAAGTAAGAGTGTTGCTGGGGGGGCGGGAACTTTATTTATTTTCTTTATTTTCCTTTATTTTCTTTTAAGGAGGGCGCTGGTTTTAACCAGGGCACTGCGGGTAAGCACAGTGTCCTGGTGGAGGACGAGGTCTGTGATAGACGTAATTTTTTTTTCATTTAAATTCCTAAGCATTCTATTTTTTCTTACGTTAACGCGATACGAATTATTTACAATGACTCAAGTTTTCTTTTCCTCGAAATTCTCTTCCTTCCACTCCACATTTTTTTTTTGGCTCGTCTTCCATTACTGAGAACCTAGATCCTGCACAGAACCTGTTAGACCAGCACGCGATCTCTTGAGAAAGCGCTGAACTTCCAGGACGTGGCCATTCGTGCCGTCTGGACAATCCCTGCCTTTGTTTGCAGTAAAAACTTCATGTTTCGTAAAATATTTCATTTACTACTCCAAGGAATGCTATGAAAAAAATCATGAACATTAACAGTTATAACGCGGACTTAGTTACGTAGCGATTTTACAAAATAATGCCTACAACGGCCACAAAAAAATATTTTCACCTGTCTGCGATGTAGCGCCATAAGAAAAGCATTGGGAAGAGTAGTTTCGTTTCGATTATAAATGTTTTTAGGATAACCATAAAGTCCAGAGTCATTTATATAAACAAATGTATAAAGATAATACTATGTGTAACAAAGTTACAAAGGAATTTTACGATATAGGCCCAGGTTTGGGTTTTAAGAGATATTTTAGCAAGAACTGTAAAAACTCGCACCCAAGCCCTTAAAGGTTGCAAATATTCCTCCTCATATACAGCCCTATCTATGAGGCTATGTCAAAATCCATGGGCGGCGTCTGGATATTTATTCACTGTAAATGTTGCTTTTTTTTTTTTGTGGAGACTGAGGAATGTAGACATGAGCATATGTAGACTAAAGCCGTGTTCCAATTCAGGCTTCGAGCCCTTAAAAATTGCATCGCGGATGTGACGTCACTCTAGTGCTGTTCCAAAACGAGCGAAGTGTACGAATGCACCCTTAAATGTCACCTTTAGCTAAGGGTAAGTGCGACGTCCCCTTACGCACTTTATTGCGATTTTCGATAGAGTAGCCTATTTGAACTGGAGATATATTTATTTACGAAGTGTGATCGCATGATAACTGTGTAGAAATGTTGCGCGTAATAGCGAAGCGACTATAAAGTTTAGTTAATGTTTCATGATTTTCTAACGTGCTCAAATATATTCTCTTACACGTTCCCTTTATATTCCCTAAATAAAAATCAAATCGAAAACATTTTTAAGTTAATTTAAGCGCAATTAAAAATATGTATAAACATAAATCAATCAATATAATTTTTTAACCGTTTTCATTTAGCCAAGTATCTTCCCGCCATTTGATTCAGTATACGAGTAGTAATATAGTTAGCTTGATGTAAGTAATTATTAAACATTTCGCCTGTGTTCTCTCAAAAACAGTGTACACGAAAAGTACGTTTTATAATTTCTGAATAGCAGTATTGTTGACTTTATTTATACATATACAATATAGGGTATGTTGTTTAAGTGAATAAGGGTGCCCGAAACCACGAATACACACTTCGCCACGAAGGGGTCAAGGGCCCGTGAGGAATTATTGGACAGAAAGGGCTCAAGGGCAAGTGAACGAGTGAAAATTGCAACGAATTGGAACACAGCCTAAATATAGGATGCAATAACCTAATTGAAAGCACAGTGGATTAACAGATAGTAATTTTACTCCACAGTTACAATAGGTATATATATTTTATAATTAAAAAAGTAACTTACCCGGGAAGTGCAACGTTGGAAGACTGTACAATTTAAGTTTCTTTGAACCTGGTATCTTGCACAAATTGCTGAAATGTCGATCGCATATCACTTTATATTTGTACACCTTCTTTGGATGGAAGTCAAATAAATTATTATTACCAATTCTTTTTAACCAAATATTGTAAACTTCTTCTTCGTACACGGGGAAATGTCTAATGTCCACTAAAACTTGAAATCGGCACTAGATCCGAATTTTCGTATGCATAGTCACATCTAGTGCCAGTGCCTACTCGTTTCGCACTAGTTTTCAAGTGCGAGAATCTAGTCGACGAAAGACCACCCTAAATTGGAATCTAGTGGAGCTTTCAGAAAAATGGCGGATCAAGAATTGTGTTTGATAGGTTAGTTTGTGAAGTGCGCGGACGTAATTTCTTGATTTAGCTCAAAGAAGATTTGTGCATAACTTTAAAAAAATCCACTGGAATTTTACAGCAACGAATATTTTAGACGTTTTCGAAGCAGACAGTTACTGTGCATTCGATGTGATGACAATTGAGGACAATAATAATCGTAGCATAGCCTACCTGTGCAACAGTATTAAAAATAATCCACTGTAAAAACTGAATGTCTGTTTTATAAACGGAATCAATTTTGTGTGTACAACAAATTTCCTAGTGGGCATGCTGGCTATTTATTTAAGAACATGGTGCGGCCAATTGGTGGAGGGTATTTAGGTTAGGCGACGGAGTATTTACATAGTTTACAATTGTTTGAAAACCATGTACTGTCTCAGTAAATATTGTTCTGATGTTAATTAAACATCGTTGGTGTTGCGAAGTAACCCGTATGTCACGTTCGAACGATAAAACATGCAGAAAATAAAACGTCAGCTGCAGGCGAAACTTCTATAAACGAAGTGATAATATGTCTCTAATAAAATTATGGTGTTTACGTCCCATGGCTTAATAGGCCTCCTGAGGAAACTCGCCATGTAAAATAAAGAGTTAACGCATTGAGCACTACCTCTTGAGACTACTCTCATAGGTGATGTGGAAACCAGTGCAACCGACCCAGAACTACAACAAGTTGCAGACAAGTAAGTAATTTTTAATTTTATTGCTTAGGCCTATGTAATGCTTTGTGTGAATTCAATATAACTTTCTGCTTACTCCTTATGTTATTAAATTCATACTAACATTTTACCACACAATACCTGCTCAACATTCCCACCACTCTCCTACCCTGGTTGAACTTGTATGTTTTTCAGAAATCAATATAGACCTACATCTAATTTGTACAGTTAGACCTATCCTCTAACTTACTATACTCTATCCATTGTAAGGTTGCAGCAAATTCATTAAAATGAATGACACTACAAATGTTTGTACAGCATAAATTTCATTTGAAATATTAAAATAATACAAGGTAACGGTGTTACGGCACAGTCACAATGTGAGGAATCAAGATATAATATGATTTCTTTGATTTATTTTGTTAGCAATTTTTACTTCAGCTGCAACCCTAGAGTGGACAGAGTATAGGATGCTGGTAAGATACACACAAGAGGATTTGCAGTAGCATTCAAACATGCAGAAGATAAGTACAAATGATATTGTTTGAAATCCACATCAGAGCAAAAATTAATATTTAACCTTAAGGGTGCAGTCTACCACAATTTTCACCACCATTTTTTATTTTTTATGTGTACCAGATTTTTTTTTGTTAATTTAGACACAAAATGTGACTAAATTTGGTTCTTATGAAAATTTTTTATCTCTCATAGTTTTCGCGTAATGGCTTGTTGAAGCCAAATTTTGCATGTTTCCGTTTTGATTACACTAAAAACAACTGATGTACCAAACTAAAAAAAATCACAGTGAATAAATACATTGCAGACTTCAATGTCATTCTCATAAAATTAAGGATAAAAATTATTTATATTTTTAAAAAAATTATTGCATATTTTTAAAATTTTTATTTTAAGTTTCAAAATTTTTTTTAAATACAAATAATTTTTATTCTTTATTTTCATGAGCATGACATTGTAGCTTGCAAGTCCTTTATCCGCTGTGATTTTTTTTAGTTTGGCATAGCAGTTGGTTTTAGTGTAGTCGTTAAAACGGTAACATGCAAAATATGACTTTAACAAGCCATTAGTCTACGCGAAAACTATGAGATATATGAAAATTTCATAAGAGCCCAATTAAGTCACATTTTGTATCTAAAATAAGAAAAAAAATATCTGGTACAAATAAAAAATAATAAAATGGTGATGAAAATTATGGTAGACCACGCCCTTAAAAGCACAGCCTTGAAAGGATAGAAATAGTGAAATTAATTTTAGACATAAAACACTGTAGTTCCTGCAAAAAAAATAAGTTACATTTTAATTTACTCTGCACTACAAAATACTGATTTAAATAATTGGCTGAAAGTTGTAGGAGTTAACAATAAGAATGTATTGGTTTGGGGACATGTTATTGCTCATGTTTAGTTGACCAAATTGACCGAATTCCTCTGAGATTACTTTTTTCTGTTTTGTGTACATTGTCGTTAAACACAAGTTTGGTCAACAAAACACGAGCACTGGCATATGTCCACAAACAATACACTCTTATTGTAAGTTGTGTCTTGAAAATTAGTGTGTAGTTAACATAAAGTTAGGGCCTGCATGTTCTCTTGACTGTTGTGGCATGGAGGTGGTGGAGCAAGAGCTGGTAAAGGTGCAGTGAGATGGGTGATGAATAAATGGAAAAGGCAAGGTCAGGCTGGTGAGGAGGAAAGGAACTTTAGGTCTTGCGACTGATACAGGTATTGGGATGAAAATTGTTGTGGGACAGGAGGAGAATAGAAAGTCTGGTCAGGTTGTATTGGGTTATGAACGGGGAGGGAGGATGGGGCAGTTTGACCTGCACACTTGGGAAACTGAAACAACAGTGAGAAAATTCAGAGGGTGTGGCGGAGAACGGAGAGGTGAGGACAGTGGGGGAGTGGAGTGCACTGCGGGAGGAGATAGTGACTGCGGGAAGGGGGGGGGGTTGGAAGGATTGGTGCTGTGGAGATGGGAAGGATTCTGCTTGCCACCAGGCGTTAGCCCAGTTGCGAGTGTAATAATCTTATTATTGTTATTACTAAATTAAATTCAGTGTTTCAGCTTTGTCGCATCCACCATTTTTGATGCACTGAAGTCACAGAAGCCTCAATGCTGATAGGCTTACAAGAGCCGTACTATTGGTATCAAAATAGACTTACAGACTTTTGATTTTAGAGAAATCATATTTCATCGTCTTCAGCAGCTATTCAGTTGTAAATGTAATACTAGAGTACTGTGTGTTATTTAATAGACCAGTTCACATTGACTTGACACTCAGTAGGCTGTTACGGAACAATTAACTATGGTAGGGTAGGTCAGCCAAAATTTCAAATTATTTTGTGTTTGAAATTTCAACCGATGGAAACTTGGTCAAGTACTAAAATTAATATTATATTTAAATAAAAGTATTATGTGTGTACAAGAATGCTCTGTGTATGTAGTGTATAGCAAAATATTTTTCTCAGAGACTTGGATAAGTTAGGCTGCCTATTAACTAGGGCAGAGTGTAGAGGAAGAGGGAATAGTAGTGAGAAAATTCAGATGAGCAGAAAAGAGCAGGGAGGTAGTCCTAAAAGTTAGTTCGCTCGCATCCCGGCGACCGATCAGACGTGTGTAGTGCTAGTAAGTCTCCCTGGGGTCTTCATTATTTGGGCGTCAAACATTTAGTTTTGCGATAGTTTAACGTAAGTTATCGGAACCTTTTGTATTATTAAACCCCAGGTATTGACACTTGTTCGTTGGTATGCTCCGACTTTCAATTCACGCAAGTTTTCACCAGGCCTCGCGCCCTTTGTGACCGCGTACGTCGTTTGCCGGATGGGAACAGCTAACCAGTGTTCATGCCCTTTGACTGATGGAGTGATTTTCTTAATACAAGTGTTTTTTTTGGTAATCCTTGTGTTTACTTTCACTATTTCCGATCACGTCAGATTGGTGCGTAATGTACGATCCAGTCTCGCCCATAATGCTAGGACTATGTTAAGGAGCCTGCACCTTAACCAGTAAGTAAGTAACGAGTCTCTTCAGGAATCAACCAGCTACAGTAATTGCCTAACTCAGCCCAGTTCTCGTGGCCAACGGTGATTCAGCCCACGACCTCTCATCTCCGTTTGAAAACGGCTATAAATCCTTGTAATTCTTCCAGAAGGCTGAACCAGAAGTGTTTATCTAGTACTGGGACAGGGCATTACTTTTAATATCACTTCTTTCTTAGCTGACATATTTTGTCCAACATAATACATGTTTTATTTACGACCGATTCTTTTGGGATTCTCTTTATTTCGTGATTTGGGAGTACTGAGCTTTTTGTTTGAAGTTTTTCGTGAGACCTTCAGCACCAAATTATTTACATAATTAACATATTAAGATTTTAATTGCAACTCGCTGAATAAGGCAAAACAAAAATAAATGTCAAGTCACACAAGACACAAACTTACGGGAATAAAAATTTACTTTAATTAAAACCAGCACACACAATTTTTCTCACATCATGTCACTCGCCAAACATTTCAGGCCCGATGTTTTCTGTTTGTGGCACAAATTATTTAAAAGTGAGACTGTTGAACAAATAAATTGTTGCAAACTTCACGTTGATATATCTCACGTGTGTTACAAAAAGCTACTTTCAGTAAACGAAGTGCTAATTATTCACTATCACTGCCGTTGTACAAAAATTTACACATAAATCCACAACACAATGCAAGAAATTCACTACAGAAATTGATGTTTGTCTTCACTACACTTGTATGCATAATTTTGTGATGATTTTCCTTTCGAAACTTATAAATTTGAAACTACATTTCTAGCATCCCTGCAAGCACGAGTAAGCTACGTAATTGGAGGCTACAAGAAATGTAACACACTCGTTACTTTTGGTGCCAGAAAATTATCTCACAAGTTCAAACACTTAAGAGAATGTAGATTCCAAACACAATTACTGAATTATAATTTAATGTTGTTTCAAATTATTGGAATGACTTTAAATTAATATGTGATCATTGTATTTGCGAACAAGTATTGGTACTTGTTTGCAATAACAAATTATGCTCGCCGAATCGTCTGCTACAAATGTTTTCGTCAGCCATCGTGTCTTGTGTTGCCATCGCTCGTTTGTTTCTGCTGAGACTGCCCTACCTCCAGCATGCCAGTAAACTCAGCAGGAAGTGACATCAGATGTAGCCTCCAACCCAGAAGCCAAATCCTTGCACGTGAGTTACTGGCCAGCTTGTAGCGGCCATGAGGTTTCGTGGTCCGCTACTTAGTATAGTTTATGTGCAAATCTTGTGTTTCACTCTGTCACTATATAATGTAGTGTGATACATAATATACCACTATATATGTTTCTGAAGAAATAATTTCATCACAGAGATGACAATTTATATACTTTACCACTTCTTGAGATGTTCCTGTTGTTTAGATGTTTTCTCTTAATATTTCTTTGTAGCAATTGTTTTGTGTTACAAATAAATCCACAAAACACCACACTTAAACTGAACATCATTGTGCGAGCTGGTTAAGTTACGGTTTTAATTTATTATATTGCAAAAATTTCTTATTACAAGTGTCGCGTTTTAAAGTATTCATTTTGGTTTTCCATCATTCAGTAAATGTGGGCCTGGCAAACATGACACAAAACCAACACATATATTGTAATTGTCACGGGACTTTTAAGCTTGACATGCACAGTCGGTACAGGATTTGTCGGAGGGGTAATTTGGAGAGTTAGGATGGATGCCAGCAGGCCAATTCCAGCTATTCTCGGACCAGCACAAGACTCTTGAAACATCAAGGTCGCAGTCGACTGCTAGACTGCATGCCGCTGTCTGGAGAATGCTGTCGAGACTGGTTATCAAAATGTATTATGGGCTGGTCAATGCCGCAACACCTATTGAAAGTATTTGGAACTGGGCAGTCAGTCACCCAGTACTCCATATACATATAGAATCTGTTTAGCACGTAATAAGAGTGGATTCTCCAGATGGAGATAGTGGAATGGGCTGCTACCATCGAAATGGAATTTTCAGCTCTTCTTCTGTGCATCAGTGTTCGGTGAAACACAGAAATGTTGGGGCTACTTCAATAGTTTCTATATAAGCCTCAATTTCAAACAATTTATTTCTTATTGAACTTATATTTAAGTGAAAAACAGACACGCATTTGTGTTTACACCTAACTTGAGGTGTCGTGTAATTATTTGTAAGCATTAATCCTGATTTAGAATTCAAAAAGGAATGTTTGAAGTACCTTTAAAATTTAAACCCAAAATATTATAATTGTATTCTAATAATTGTAAGACTTGAGATTGTTTGTACTGTACCTGTTGTTGCAGAAACTAGGCTGTTGTACCTGCTGTGTCTGCTGCTGTTGTAGCTGTACCTGCTGTAGCTGTCATAGTTGTAGTTGTTCTTGTTTCTGTATCTCCTCCTGCTGTGGCTACCTCTGTAGTAGTCGCTCCTGTTGTGTCCACTGCTCTGACCTCCTTACACTAAAATTTTTCTTCACTTGAGGTAGAAATGTAGAAGTTTCGAAATTCACACGGTATTGCAATCCTTTGTTTGGTTTTGGTTTCATACTGACATTGTAGTATCTTAATTATGTCATCATTTATAATACTGTTTCCTTCACTTCTTACATGCTGACTATGTTTTGTGAAATGTGACCTGTTTAGTGCTGGACTGATAACTGTAACATTTCTGTACTGTTTACAAACCTTTACTAGTTTCCTGTTGTGGTTTTCTATTGCTAGGTTAACACAGGAGTTTGCTTTAGGATCGTGTCTGTGTGACACTGTCATTACTAAGGTGTTGGTTTTGGACACTGTTAGCAGAAACTTGCTTCGTGTCGTCTTGTATACACTTGCCATAGTTCGCACGTATATAGATCAAAGCAATGTTCTCAGCTCATTTCAGAGTAAAAGTTTATACTTGAAGTGTATAAATCGGTTCCTCAAGACATTAATTGGGTACTGGAATGGACAGAAACCATTGAAATGATAATTAATGTCAAGAAGAGGTCAAATAGCAGGTAGACATACAGATGGGGAGAGCCAGAGATGGGGGGGGGGAAGCAGCAGAATACAAGTACTTAGGGGTGAAGTTGCAAGAAGACCTTGGGTGGAGGGGACAGGTGAAGATAGTGGTTTCTAAGGGAAGAAGAGCACTGGGAATGCTGGGAAGAGTTCTGAACGGGCTCAGTGGTGGAGTGAAAGAGAAGGCATACACCTTAATGGTATGCCCAATGCTGGAATATGCAGTGGCAGAGTGAGATCCCTATGTGGAAGGGGAGGTGCAGGAACTGGATGAGGTCCAGGGGAGAGTGACTAGATGGGTGAAGGGAAGGTGGAGAAGGCAAGGGCAGGAGGGAGAGGATGAATGTAATTACAGACCATTAGTGATGATGAAGGAAACGGGTTGGAGAACTTTGAAGGACAGGCGAAGGGTGGAAAAGCCTGTTAGGTTGTTCAGAGTGGTTAAGGGAGAGGGAGGATGGTGAATGTTAGGTTCCCATTTAATCAAGGGTGATTACAGAAGGAGAGGGAACAACATTCTTAAGATCCGGAGGCTGTGGAGGAGGACGGAGAGGGGTAGACAGTCAATGATGGTGAGGTCGGTGAGGGAGTGAAATGTGCTTAGAGAGGAGCTGGTGAGGGTTGACAGGGTTGGTTTGCTCAGGAGAGGTCTGGAGGGAGAGTGAGACATTTGAGCTTGCCACCAGGCGAAAGCCCAACTGCAAGAGGGTATTATTATTAGAGTTTTTAATTTTCATTTGGTTAAAGCATTTATCTTCCTTTACATGTAGAGTCACAAATGTCGCCATTCAGTGTGTTTATATTACCGTTTATTTCAGACGTGTGTAATGAACAAGAGTATTTATCTTTTATTGCAATTGTTCTTTAAAAAATAAGGACTTCGGGAGTGCGCGTAAACATCACTAGTCATTTAAACAACACAACATACTCACTGAAAATTTGTAGTGTCAATAGGCTTTTATAGGTATGCACAAAAATAAATTTAAACATAATATTTCGTCACTTTTTGACAAAATGGCTCGGCTTAGTATTATTCTGGCTTTTAAAAGCTGCTATATTACATCTCGTGACTACATCTCATTTTCAAGAAAATATGTTTGCGACGACACCAAGCAGCACAAGTGCACCATGTGTGTATGGTAGGTTAATGAATTAATTTTGAAATAGCAAATAATCGTAAAGCAAGACAACAGTCCCTGGCAAATAAACACAAAAATGCCCACCAATTAAAACATAGAAGAGAACAGAAGGTGGCACCTTAACAAACACACAAAAACCAGAGGAAGCTGTCGTAAACAAACAAACATAAAGTGGAAGCAATGTACGATCAAACAAATGCTGGGTTACATACACAATGTGCAAAAAAAACTATTTATATAATAATAAAAATAGGCTCTCTCGCCATAATTAACAATGTATCCCAGAGGAAAATATATTAAAAGAGAACATTTATGAATAAGACCATAAGTACTGCAATTGTACTGAAATTATTAAAGCCCAAATCTTGCCGGCACAGTTAAATGAAAATAGTGAACTGATAATACAATTATTATTTTTCTTCAATTCACAATAAAATTATCAAAACAATAAATGCCCATTCTATAGGCTGAATAAATAACATACATCCGATTCAATGACGTAATAAATAAATAAAAACAAAATTACATGTATATTGGATGCATCCGTTAGTCCTTATAAAATATTTAATAGTTATTAAATTCAAATTAATTATTAAAAATGTACAAAATATTACAAAAAAAAAAGTAAAGGTGACAGCTGTTAATTTATAGAGTAAAATATACAAATTTAGTTGCAACTTATCTGTTCAAAGTCCCGTAGTAGAAGAGTACAACACTTCATATTTCCCAGTTACAGTGGCGAAACAAAGACGAAAAGGCGAAGAAAATGCCCCAAAATAGACCAGAATGACTGGACGTCTGTAGTAGAGACTACAGGTCAGCTCGTCAATAGTCCAGCATGTGAATAGGCCAAGACGAGAAAAGGGCAAGATGTGGATAGGCTCGAACGAGAATCGGCCGGGTCGAGAACCCTCACTACACAGAAATTACCAAAAAATTAAAGAAGATATAATTGAAATAGTGCATAAAATCTCTCATAGGAAAATTACTCACCAGACGAGGGCAAAGATAATCACTTGAAAAATTCAGACGAATCAACCACAGTTAAAGATATAAAAAAATGTAGCAGTACAGATTTACTATGTTAAAATATAAATTTTGCTACCTTACATAAAAAAATAAATTTATGGCAACTCAAGTGCCAAGATCTGCCAAATAGGGAGGAACACGGAATATAAATCTCAGCAGATACTCTCCTGCTAAGAAAATAAACTGTAGTGCGACTAAGGTTGGCTCGAACTAATGTAACAAGATGTATTTTGATGCTCATTTGCTACATGAATCCAGTTCAAGTATGGTAGGATTGTTGCAAGTACGTTTTGACTGTTTATGAACGCCCATGTAGACTTTACAGCATAAGAGCATTGCAATCACTCCTGCATTATTCTGCATTAGAAACGCAAAGTTAAAATTTGCATATTCTGGTGCCATGCAAAAAGTGAAATCAACTGACCTACTTGAATAAAATAATTCACTGCGATATTACATCCCATGAACTATGCAATTAAGTATTTAAAAGACCATAACGTAGTATTTTGAATTTAAAAAAATCTCAAAAGTACACGAAAAAAGTTTTAAATTCATCTATTTTTTTAAATACAAAAAGAGTTCACTGGATTTTTTAAAAATGTTTTACTATGTAGCCCAAGGCACATTATTTCACTGTGAATTATTTCACTTACATAAGTCAATTGGTTTTAACATGGCAGCAGAACACACCAATTTTTACTTTGATGCACCGTTATGAAAAAATCTAACATTATTTCTCAGAAATATAAAATTATGATTTTATCGCACTTGAACACCCTAACACAGCATTTGAAGCACCAGTCTAGCCAAATTGTTGTGTTCTCTATTTACTTATGTTGTCATTGTCACATCAACATTAGATTGTGCTCCAAAGTACTTTTCAAATTCCATGCTTCTAGCTCTCGTAGAATAGCCTTAAGGATTCCCCCACTTTTATCCTCTGTATGTACTAAAAAAATCTGTAGCCAATAATTTCTCCGTCACTAAGAGTGCAGTGAATGAGAGTTAAAACTACACCAACTAATCACTTGAATGCAGACAATTTGGTAAATAAACATTAACAATTTCTTTAATTTATATAAAACATGTTTCACCAAAGTTTTTTTTCTCTCAAATTTTTTATGAAACAGAATTGTTCAGTGTAACTACCTGTTTTCTTTCTTGTAATTGTATCTGTAACACTGGTTATTTAATTAGGTTTACAGTGAATAAGTGATGCATAACTGTTTCTGTTGTACTATTATAATAAAAAATTAACATTTTTAAAATTAATGAGCAGTTACATTTTTCTCTTCATAATTACATATATTTAAGTAACAGTGTTCATTCCTAACAGCAAAGTATGTTGTGAGAACCACAGAATATTTGTAGTAACCTTAAGAGGGCATTGATATATAATCCAACACTAAAAGCATTAATCTATAACTGTAGGTTTCTTGAAGCCAATTTTTTAAAATTAAACAATAGCAATCCTAGACAATAGTTTTAGCCTGTGTTTTAAACAAAATAGTTTCAAGTGTTACGAACTTCTGAGGCACAGTCTCTGATGCCGTAACCTCGTGCACTTAACTGCGGCGCAAGAGATCACGCGTAACGAATTAGTAATTCTGGATAAATATTTACTTATAAATTTGGCAAATACTATTACCAAGGATTGTCATTGAGTATTTTTTCCATATTGGCTTCGAAAAAAGCGTAGAAATCAATTGGAATGCAGATTAACTTAGAGTTCTGGGTGCTGTTGATGGCTGGTAGAGTAGTACTTGCTGCGGAGTCCAGTTCGTGTTGGTTGTTGTGGTGGATGGGGGAGGGCGACATCCGGCCATCCTACCCCTGCTCCCTATTTCCTGCTGGTGTGGCCTTATTCGGCTCCCGCTGGTAGCTCCAGCACATTGGGACAATTTCTGTGTCAATGGTACAGCTGTTGTCTGGGGCAGTACCTGGAGGGATACAGTGGCTTCTGTGTTCTGTCCCAATGCCTTCTCTCGTCACGCTTTCTTGACACAGTTGGTTTTCTCTGGCGGTGGTGCGCTCTTGTGCGAGTAGATCGGCTGTGTATGGTTTTCCTTATCGCTGTCGCCCCCGGTGCCGCTGCTGTGAGGCTGTGGCTTGGTGTAGCTCGTGCCAGCTTCTACTGAGTCGTCATATGGGTGACTGTCTATGACCACTATAGAGCACATGAAGTCCTCATAACTTCTGTGTATTAGTGGTGCAACTATGCTGCGGAATTCTGGCAACACTGTAGAGGCTACAACTTCGAACACTTCTGTCGACATACTGCGATGGTACAGTTTTATCAGGTTAATTTTCCATGTAGAAAATGTGGTGAGTGACTCGCCTCGCTGCTGTGTTTTTAGCACTGCACGACTGCGTGCTTGTAAAGACAAAAAAAATTGGAACATGGTGAGAAACCTCTCCTATTTCATAATGTTGTACATTACTGACTTAAGCCATTGTCTCGCCTCGCCGGACTGCTGGTTCCCTACACAACTACGTCACTCATCTTCGCACATGCCATACCTGTGTTGTCTGGTTGCACAGTATTATACGAGTGCCTGTGGGTCTTCTGTCTTTGCTCCGGAAAAGTTAGGTAAATTTTTATATCTGTTTGTGTTTTTTGTTGTTTGAGCTTCCTGACCTATGCACAAGTGCCTTGCGTATGTCTGGTTGTGTGGCTATGTGGGTAATTGCACTATGGGTGTTCTGTGGTGCAGTCTGTATTGCGTATTGTGTCCCACAATTTGCGCAGTGATGTGGCCTTTTCGCGTGCACTTGTGGCATTAAAACCCGGTGTCGTTCGGTGTCGGCCATTCGTTCCGCGGTACACACCGCTGATCTGCTTGGTATACACACGTCTCACTCTCCCATACATCGGCTTTTGTGCCGTAATATACTGGCTGTTGACAGTGTGTAGACTGTAGTTCGTTTCTGCTCAATAAGTTGTAAATGTCTTGTTTGGTCTCTGATTCGCATCTCGCGCATGTGAATTGCCCATTATGTGCACTTCCCACTTCACGTGGTGTTACACAGTGTGTATGATATTGACACCTGTATGTCCTGCATTTAAGTGTTTGAAGTCCATTGGCACCACACAATAGAATGTTGTTGCACTGTTGTCGCACTGTTGTCGCACTGTCATTGGTGTTTGTACTTGCGAGCATTGTTGACTTGCATTGCACTGACAGAGTGTGGCTAGCAGTGGGTTGAGGAACGTGGTGCTGTCCCGTGGTCGCATACAGTCCCAGCGAAGTTCAGCGTTTAATCCGCGTGAGGTTTACGCGACAGATGTCCTGCATACATGGTTCACAATTTCATTTGCCTCCCGGAGGCGTAATATTCCATCTGTGCTGTGACCCTCCTGTTTCGCTGCACTGTCTCCCTTTTCGCGCATGTTTGCAACACACGCTGTCCCTTTTTGCACTGTACATATACTGCTGTTTATGCCTAGAATTTTTTACACTGTCCCATCACTGACTTGTATGCTGTGAATTTTGCTTGGAATTTTACTCGATAGTCCAGACATCTTCTTCACTTACCTGATATTGTTGACGATGTGCTGATCTCACGTCGGTATTGCCACACATTGCAGGGTTCCACTTGATGTATTTGTGGGGATGGCAAAGGGGTGAGAAGCATCTTAATTATCACCCTGAAGAGTACCGGTTGCTGCTGGGGACGGTCTTAGGTCTACGCCCATGTGGTGAGTACCCTCTGTCTCCTCCATGTTGATGCAGAGCTGTAAAATGTCTGGTTGGTGGAGCTAGCTCCCGAAAGGCCATGAAGTGACCGTGGCCAAATAACTCGCACAAATGAATAGGTTTCACTATATATTTATTGAGTCATTACTGGCACACTATAGAATGCACATATTCACTTTAAGTAGGCCTAGTTCTCAAGTGGGCGAATGAACTTGCAGGGATGGGGGTGACTCACTTCCTGGACAGTCTAAATTAAAGTTACGCTATACTGTTCCAGAAAATTAAAGCGAAAAACTATTGCAGTTACATGATCAGACAAAACATGATGCTGGTCCATGAGCCGTGCACCACGTGGCCTACCCTCTACACGCCCGAGAAAAGACTGACGAGCAATTGTGCCAACTCCTGCTGAGAGCTCCCGCCAAAACTATGCGCATTGCAGTTTTATGCATGTAGTGCTGAAACTGAATACATACAAATGCACTAAAAATTACATAAAAGACACGTCAGCCCTTAAAGACATTAACCTAATAGAATTGGCTGAAATAACATGAATAATCATACAGAGGGAAATTATTTTAAATTAGCTTTCCGCTCTGGTTGTCTTATTAAGCTGTCTCTCAAAGTTCGAGCTGGCACTACTTATCATAATAGAACACATAAAGCACTTTGACATTATACATCATTCACTATTCTTATTTTGCATAAAAAATGTTGGGCGCATGCTGCGTTGTTTGTGTTTGCCAGCTTTCTGGCCTAGGCCGCAGTCGGCGGTCCACCGTCGCAGCGATAATTCTAGGCACTTGCATAAATAATTGGTTACCTCCCTTGTGGTTGCTTAATAATTTCGCCAAAATACTGTGAATGCCTCGCCACTACTATCTTGGACTAACAATTCCCACGCCATCTGTTTCAGGCGACACACACTTCTTCATTTGCGCATGTCGTGATCAACGATGGCGCAATGCTTAGTAAAACGACCAATGTCCCTTGCTTAACTTGAGTCGGGGTGTGTTGAGGTGACTTTACTTGGTCGGTTTATTTAAATTCTTGGCACTTTCCTTTGTATTGCGCTGTTGAGGACGTGGCCGCATGAACTAGGCCACTCAATTGGTCCTGACAGTATCGGAAGCCTGCAGGGTGCGTTTCGAGATGTCGCTGGCCGTTGGTGTGAATATTGCCAATGGGTCGCTGTTTGGTGTTGACGAACGGTCGCGATGCATGCGTGGGCGGGTGAGCACATGTCAAGCTACAGTATTTATTTTCTGTATAACTTGTTTACAAATTATGTGATAACTTTTCAAGTGGTATTTATTTATTTCTTGGCCTCCATATTCTCCAGTACATACTGGAAGGGTGTTATCATTTACACAAACACTTAACATAAACAAATGCAGAACATAAACAGAAACAAAACATTAGCAAATGCAGAAAGTTCACAAATGCAGAACATAATAAAATGCAGAACATAAACAAACTCTGAACATATTTATTGAATCAAAGTTTTTTAAATCTAGAGGAATTCAATGCTCTTATCGCAGCTTCAATGGTCTAGCGGTTAACATCCTTAACTTCTAACCAAAGAACTACGAGTTCAAAAAACATCAACACAAACCTTTGCTACATTGAAACAACTGTTTGAAAATAATAATAAAACATTTAAATCTAGCCTAAAATTTTTTCTACACGCACACCCCTTATACTCCATGACAGAGTATTTCGAAATCAAATTAGGCACCAATACATGTTAATGATGTTATTGATTTTATTAAAATAAAAATATTATATGTATATATTTAATTCAGATAGTGTCACAGTAAATTATATATCAAATAAATATTGTATTATACTATTCTTGCTATTATAGGTACAAATTATCATTGTTACAGCATGTTATGCTTTATTTTACAAAAATGCATTGTGTATAAATCATGTGTAAACACAACCTATTTTGTTTAGTTTGTTTTGTTTGTGTTTTGTAAATATGTACATAACTTTTCTATGACGAATCCTATACTACTGTACAACCATGTAGTCTACAGGACAATAAAGAATTGAATTGAATAAATGTAAGGAATTGAAAAATTTGAATTTAATAAATATTGAATCGTGTGAAATGACCTTTATTTGCTGGTGGAATAATTAGTTGGTAGAATAACCACCGCGCGTTACTGTCGTTCCACAAATCGTCACTGACGTTTCCTTTTAATTACGTTGTTGATTTGTTCTGTGGTGTGTTGTAAAAGCAGTAGGTAATCGTAATTTTAAAATATTCGTTAAAACTTAAAATTTACAAAATTAAGTAATCTTTTGGCAAGTTTAACAAATATCGTAGGATACGGTAAATTAGTTCACTACGAATAATGCCAGGCAGGCTCAGGGAAATCAAATTAGAATTCGTGGTATTGCCAAATATGTGGTATTGCTCGACTCGTGTCCACGTTGTGATAAATGTGAAGTGTAGCTTCTTACCGCACACCGGCCAAAATAATGATATTACATGTATAGTTTATCGATGAAAAATGTTTCGTCAGTATTTAGAAGGTCTAGCTGATGTGATGTACAAGAAGGAGATTGAAATGAAACGTGGTCTAGAGAGGGTAGGGGTAGGAGAGGAGTTTAAAAAGGAGGATGGTTTGGATAGTTTGTTAGCCAGGGTTGAGAAACTTGAGTGCTATTTGAAAGGGATAAAAGGGGATTTTGAAGAGGATAGACTGGAAGGAGGGAAGCAAATTTAGAGGTAGATAGGCTGCGCAGGAAGGTTGAAGAGCTGGAACGAGAGGTAAAATCAAGGGTTGCAGCGGTAGGTAAGGCTACATTTGCAGCGCTAGGTCGAAGGTAACTTCAGATGACTGAAGATTGGGGGGAGGGAGGGTAAAGAAGTGATTTAGAATTAAATTTTTTTTATTTCAATCATAAGGCAATTACGGCTGTTTTCAATCATAAGGCAATTACGGCTGTGGATCTCGTCATAAAATTACAATAAAATATTAAAATATAATATGACAAAGACGATACATAATTGAGTTACAAAATTTGAATACATATAAAATTATCACAGATTAGTGAAGTCTATGTCGAAAAATTCTTGAACTCACCATTTACCGGCCAAACTATTGATTTTAGACGCACAGTTGATTGATGAAAAATGTTACTAGTGATCTAAGTAGTCCTACGTAATATTTTTTTTTTGTTAGTGAAAGTTTGATTAGGTTAGTTTATGTTCGGCTAAGTTAGGTTAGATTAATTTAGGTTAGGTTTAGGGTAGGTTAAATTAGGTTAGGTAAATTAGGTTACCTAACAAACTACCGTAACCTAACTTAGCCTTAACTAACTTAAACTAACCAAAACTAACCTAGCAACCTAACCCAAACTAACCTAAAAAAATCTAACTTAACAAAAGAATTTTTTATGTATGTCTACTTGAAACATCACTAGAAACTTTTTTCATCAGTAAACTATATGTCTAAAATTAATAGTTTGGCCGGTACACAATGAGTAGGTACTCTCAATATCTAAAGAATTAAACATTTTGGACACAGTTTTCAGATAGCTGTTAAGAGTTCTTGAATATTTGCAGTATTCTGTGAAGATATTATTACATTGTCTTGTATTGAAGTTGTGTTTATGGCCAAACAATTTTAAACTATCACGATTTCTTTTCATATATAAAACACATTTTAACACATACAAACTTGATAAAGTTAATATCCTTAAATTAACTAACAGGGGTTTTGCATATGACCTAAATGAGGCTTTGCTTATTATACGAACATTTTTTTTTTGTAGTGTTAACAACTTTAGTGCTGATGTGTGGTTTTCTCATAGAAGAATACCATAATTCAGATGGCTGTTTACATGGGCAAAACCATTTAAAGTACCGGTAGGCTACTGGTATTGATAGATAACGTGATAATACTCTTACATACATTCTTTACAATATTACTTTTTAGGCCGCGTACACACTAAGCCAGTCAAGGGCGTCAAGTCTAGCGAGCTGAGTCAACAGGAAAATCAAACACGCGAACTCTCCCTTGTGCTGTGTGGGCACGCGCATATTGTGTTCACATAGGCAGCGTCCAGTCACATCCAGTCATAACCAGTCCAGTCGAAGGAGAACCAAGCCGGTCTTGATTTTTTAGTAGAGTCATGCCAGTCCTGTGTTGTCAACACGCGCAGTGCAGAGTGCGCGTGTCCGGCAGTGAAATGGATTGTGAAAAATTAATAGAATTAGTGAGGGAACGTGAAGAGATTTATAATGTTAGGAAGCCAACGCATCGTAACCGAGACCACATTGCTTCTGTTTGGAAGGAAATTGGAGAGCATTTGGACGCCACTGGTAAGCTATATATAAAATACTACATACACTGTAAAAACATAAAGGTACATTTACATGTACAAATTCGTTTAAAAAGTTTTAAGTGTATCACAACCACAAGGATGTATTATAGTTTTTACGCTGCATTTAAGCTAAACTACATGTGTGAGCTAAATTGTTATGTGATTGATGAACAGTATGGTACAATAATATTACCAATAAGTTGCCATTAATACCTTATAAAAGTGTACGTGTAGCTTACTGCTGAATGAGTCTGAGATATGATGGGGTTCAACAATAGCTAGTGAGTGGTCTAGTGGCTAGGTGCTCGGCTGTCGTCATGAAGGATATGGGTTCAAATCTTCTCTGCATCGAAAATTTACACTCGGTCAATGTGTTTC
>PNEQ01117115.1:0-26435 GCA_003012365.1 Medauroidea extradentata | reverse complement strand
CCTGATGACGGGAACAGATTCCAGTTCCCGAAACGTCGTTCATACTGACTGTTTGGAAAACTACTGTGTTTTATTTCGTCTCATCGTTTGTGTTGTCTGTCGTTTTTTCTGTTTGTGTCCGACATCTTTGTGTTTTGTTTAGTCTCATCGTTGTGTCGTTTGCTGTAATTCTGTTTGTGTTGTTGTTTCGTCTCATCGTCGTGTCGCATGTCAACCTAGGTTTTTTCTGTTTGTTTCCTTGTTTTATCTGACCAGATTCCAGTTTTGGAATTTCATGTTGTGTATGTATCCTGATGACTAAAGCATACTCTGCTTATTTATGTTTTCTTGTCTTATTTTTACTTTTTAGTTTTCTTGTGACAGTCATTTATTTCGCAATGGAGTATGTCCATAAAAAACAAATCCAGTCATGCACTCCCATTGCACAGTTCTTTCAAAGATCATATGAAGATAGTAGTACATAATAGGAAAATTAATTTTTTCGTCGACCTGAGAGAAGCAAGTACCAATAAAATGTAAACTGATAAAGCAGACAAGCCTGATAAAGTCTGTACCCAGTGTTTTGAATAATTTCCAATAAATGTAAAAAAACCAGCCATGGGTATTACATTTCTAAAGAGTTACCTATGTTTGGACATCACTTAACACATGGAATGAAAGCGCAGGGGAAATGGGAGAGCCGAAATAAACAAACCGTTCAATGGCAACGTTCAGGCACAATTACCACGTGTGAAAATCTGGGAAATCCCACCAGGAATTGAACTCGGACCACCTAGATTAGAAGTGAATACTCCAGCCACTTGACCGCCGCACAGTGTGTCATTTCGAGTATCTAGGTGGCCAAAAATCATATCTCGGAAACCACTCGGTCGATTTCAATATTTTTTGGCATGTAGTTTCTGTACATATAGTAAATAAAATTACGTAGTTTTGGCATCAAAATAATCCATTATTTTCGAAAATTCTAAGCATGAATATCTTTGAACAAAAATTGTTACGGCTGATGCTGCTTGGCCCATTCGTCCAGGTAACTCCCAAAACTTATAATGGATGCAGAAACATCTACATTTTGGCATGTTCCCCCCCTTAATGTTTGCAAGTGCCCACTAAGCAGAAACTTTCTTGAACTTAACCTCTAATGGTATTAAAAAATGCGAATTGACTAGTATAAAAATTAACGTATTTATGTTTTTTCTGTGTCGCTATGCCATTCATCCGGTCACGATGAAACTTTGTTGAGTTGTTGTGCGTGCGTTCGCAAAAGTTTCTGTCGATTTTTTTTTTGGGTGGGGGGGACCTGATAGTGAGCCAGAACTAGGAGAGAGAATAAAATTTCACAAGAGCAAAATTAAGCCACAGTTCACATATAAAATAAGAAAAAATATCTGGTGCATAAATAAAAAATATGACATTGAGAACTCATGTAGACCACGCCCTAAAGGTTGTTTACGTGACAAAATGTATAATTTTATATTTACACGACAAAGTGCTAGTTTTATAGACGTTACTTGCAACTACAATTTTCACTTATAAAATTTATTTAGCTCTCATAGTTTTTCCACAGCAGCATGCCAAATTCAGAATTCGCAAGATACGGGAACATAGTAATAACAAAAACCATGTGTCTTACTCGAATGAAATAATTTACACTGAAATCAGATATTATGGGCAAATATGATGAAATATTTATAAACACGCAACAGTCATTTTGTATTTTTTAAAAATTTCCATAAATAAATTATCGTTTTCAATTTTTTTTAAAGTAGAAAGAAATTTCATTGTGTGTTTTTAAATATTTTAGCATATTGCCCCTAATATCTAGTTCCATGGTAAATTATTTCATTCGAGTAAGACACTTAGTTTTTGTTATTACCATGTTCCCATAACTTACAAATTTTGACTTTGTCATATCATTATATGAAAACCACGAGAGTTAAAAAAATTTTACCAGTGGAAAATGTAGTCACAAGTAACGTCTATAAAACGAACACTATGTCGTGCAAATATAAAATTATTAATTTTTGCCACGTGATAGTTAACTTGCAAGCTCTTGTCAAAGTCGCAGTTTTATGTTTTCTGTTCGTACAAACAAAAAAAAACTAATCATAGAATTGAAATAATGTACAATTAAAAAAATAACTCGCTGAATTAAACCTACTTCAGGCTACCTTTGTGATTACACTGAGAAAAATTTTGTTTTTGTGAAACATTTTATTTCTTTGTAACTTTAGTCCTATTTCAACAGTTGAAAATAAGAAATATTTTCCCTGCGTAGTCGCAAAATAATCTTTTGAAGTAGCTTAGTAAAAAATTGGGTGACAGCAGCATGTTTCAAGGCATCATTTTGTACGTTAGAAATTTCGCTTGAAGTTGGTTTGATACCATTTAACATTGTCTTTCATTGTCTGGTTCTGGTTAGACGCCAGCTACAGTTCAGTCAGCTTGGTCAGCGCCTCAGCAGGCCATATTGTTTTTCTTGCATGCAAATTCTTTATGCTTGTTTCAGTTTTGTCGCTTGTTAGAGGGGAAACATACAATATTTCTCAAACTATACGGTAGTCTATTTACAAACGTCCGATGAATTCTTTAAACAGCAGAATTAATTTCTTTTGAAACTTTTCTTCGACTGTAGCTTGACTCTCCAAAATGTTTACGCGGACGTCCTCGAGTGCTAGTACCGGCTGTCACATTTTGTGGTTTTGGCGTGTATAAGAGACTAATTTGTAAATTTTTTTCTTGAAATCTAATGTCGTGACTAAGCCATGCAACGGCCGCGAAAGCCTGCGATCTATTTTATTAGCATAATTGTTGGCGCGCTGTCAATATACACGCCTCTCTTTAAACGCTGCAAATAAATAACAAAATAAAAGTTTTTGACAGTATTGTAAGCTAATATGAAAAATCATGCCTTCATCTGCTATATTAAAGTGTTTTGTTCAATAAGTGTGAACACCGGTTGCTTCACTGTACGCCTTCAAATTGTTAACTGCACGCCCTCCTTGCAGCACGTATTATATTATAACAGGAACGTCAACATACAGATTTCCTGGATGGTCAAATACCAGACAGAGGGACGTTTAACCACTTGATTTGCATACTCGAGGGCTTTGTTAATAAGAATGATAAACAATAGTGCTTAAAAAAAAGGAGTGAAAAATTCGATTTTTGGCCAGCTGGATACTAAAAATTACACACTCTGCGCCGCTGCGCCGTTAATTTTCAAGGGACATGGCAGTAACATGGACAGAGTTATAAATGAAGTATGAAGTAGACATGCAATGGCTGGCAAATTATTATAAACAGGGCTCCACAAAATCCAGGTTGCCATGATGCCTAACATTTCATGCTGGTGATTATAAACTTCTACATGATGCAGCTTTACAATTTTGTTTGGTTGAATACTAGAGAACTTCTGTCGCAGCATATTTCGTTAACTGTGCATTAAAAGTTCTGTAGTTCAAGAAATAACTAAACATGTATTGATAATTCTCACAGTATCTTAAAGAAACTAAGAATGTGCCATAAAGTTATGCGCTCCCCCCCGCGAATCGTGTGAGGGAAGGGGTGACTTGCATGTCGTGTCTACGATGCCACATCTCGTGTGTATCATTCCCTTAGCAACTTGACGATGTAACATGTTAATAGTGGTGTTCATTATTTATCCACTCTGCATTTCATTTCGGAAACAAAGAAAAGGGAAATATGTTGCAGTTGTTTCGATATACAATCATTTTCATACCGAATGCATTTTCAGGAATTAAAATTAATTTTGTTCAAGTGAGACACAGATAACTGTAAACATACGTGCGAAGTCGCGGTAAACACCAACAGAAATATGGCTTTTAAACAAAGCTTTAATCACTGTCCAGTGTAAATAAACACAATGCATAAGTTGTGTTTTGTCTACATGTTTCTCTATGGTAGGAAATAACGATACCTGCCGTTTTCGGCGTTTTGTCACAAGAATTCATTAAATCAATTGTAGTCTTAGTCCAGTCCTACCACACAGCGATGTGCGGGATTACCCGACCTTGGCGTGGCGGGCCGTTGGTAGTACAGTTGCTGCCAGATAAAATTTTAACACTGGTTCTTTAACTGTTGTATACTTTGCAATATTTACGAAATTCGGCATGAAATATTGTTTCGTTCTATCTCCAGCCACAGAATACACGACTACCTTTTTACCGAAAGTCACCTGTACTTAAAAAAATGTAGCGTGTCGAAACAGTTTTTACTGAAAACAAATGTCACAAACTACCGACAACTTTATAGCAAAACAGCGACATAAAAGAAAACGTATCGGGACTTACTGTACTGTATGGAGAATAAGGTTTTATCGATACATCAAGAGGACTGAAAGGGAGATACTGTCAGGGTTGAAATGCACATTCAAAACAGTGTAACGAGAAACTGGGAAGAGACAAAAGGAGCAAGTATTAGAGTAAAAAGAGAGTAAATAGGACTGCGAAGGCCATTTTCTAAACTGCTAGACTACAAGCTAGAAACAGCCTACGAAATAAAGGAACTAAATTCAAAATGCATTTGTACTTGTATTAGCCTGTAAGGTGCTTCAGCACAATATCAGGTAAACCAAATTTGTTATACACTGCATATGGCTCATGGTCTTGTAGATCATTAAGTGATAGACACACAGTTTTTCCTGTCTTCTCTATCTTATGAACACCCATTGACTCTTTGTGCGCAGTTTCAGCTTCTTCTCCAATGATAAATATTTTAGATCCATTATTCGGTATGAATATTCCTACAATTATAACATTCAAATCTAAGCCTGACTTCAAGACATCACTTGGTTTGTACCTTGTTCCTCTGTGTACACAACACGTGCCAATGGCAAGTTTTTTTCATGTAACTTTACTTCCGTAATAGCTAGGTTAAAATGATCATTAAGTAACAACCCATCTTGGTGTATGCTGATTGCAGAATTTGATGTTTACAACATAGTGTTTTGTCACTTTTTTGTATTTCGTGATGCTGACACTTCTTGAAATACTGATGTTTCGATTCAAATCTTATTGTACTGAGGCCCCGTGTGGCGGCGGGGTAGAATACTAACACAGCCAACCCGTACTTGTCGTAAGAGGCGACTAATAGGGTTGCGGCCGGGACCTGAAACTTGTATGGACCTTCATTTCATTTTTTTTTCCATCACCTTCTGCTCATCACCATTTATCTTTCCATCTCACCAGGTTCCACCGTATCTTCCTTCACATCATCATAGTCTCAGGCGAGGGCTGTGTTCTTCCTAATGAGGTCCTATCCTCGCTCATAAGTGCTGCCTCCGAATTGTGTGACCTTACGGGATGTCTTCGTTAGTGGCGGTTTAGCAAATCCTTTGCACTGGCTCATTAGGCAAATCTAGGTGCGGAGCCCGTTTCCACTTACATGTACACCCACGTAGCACCACCTGTTGCCATCCTAGCGGGAGGGATTGTTAGGGCCGATCTGCCTTTGCACCCAAACTCGCTGGGACGACGTACGGAGGAGGCCGGTGTAATCGACCACAAGTCCCCTGAAATTGCACCAAAGGTTGTTCTCTATAGTGGGGAGCCTGGGATGTTTTTCCAGGTAGGAGGAATAAAGCTGGCCTCGCTGAGGATGTATGGATTGTTCCTGGTTTGCCCCAGTGTACACTTCGGTGTGCTACTGGGGCAGTAATTTGCAGTGAATAGCTGCGAAACGTAGCTGCTCCTATGTACTGCATAGATCTGTGGGAGGTAGCCCCCCCCCTTCCAAGTGGCACAAACCGCGAGTTGTTTGATCTGCAGGCTTTTCTCCCCCCCCCCCCGAACGATAGGTAGATTCCGACAGTTCTCAGTAGGGGAGCATCCATAATGGCTTCCAAAAGTACTCCAAAGGGTGACTCCCTCAACAGCCGCAACAAAAGACAGTGCAGTGATAATGGTCTTGATTCATATGATGATTTGGATGTCACTCATGAAAAGAAGTTGCCGACTCCTCTCTTTTTTAGTGGAAAAAGGTCTTGAAAGGCACACCTTAGAAAAAGTGTCGCCCTTTGAACTTCAAAAAGTAATCGATGGTGTTGCTAGTGGTGCAGTCAAATATTACAAAAAAAAATAAATAACAGAACAGAACTTCAGATCGAGGCATTAAATGCTGCCCAGTCACACGGGCTGCTGGCGATGAATGTCTTCAACGGGGCAACAAAAAGTTCTCCATTGAAGTAATGCCCCATGTCGCGCTAAATTCGAGCAAGGGCGTCATTTGGTGTCCCGATCTGATCGACATCCCAGACTCAGAATTGTTGCAGGAACTCCGGACACAGAGTGTCACACATGTCCATAGAGTCAGATAAAAATATGGTGGTGTACTAGTTCCAACTACTACTTTGTTCCTGAAATTTGGTGTTCTAGTCTTACCAGCAATTCTGAAAATCGGTTACCTGAATGTTCGTGTAAAACAGTTCATTCCTTCGCCACTCCGCTGCTGCAGCTGTCAGACGTACGACCATTTGTGGGCCAATTGCAAAACACCAGCATTAAGCCCAAAATGTGCCGAACTGGTTCACCCCCGAAAAAGAGAAATGTAGCAAATCATTGGCACGAGTTAACTGTCAAGGAAAACACACGGTGTGGTCGAAGGAATGCCCTATTTTGCAAGAGGAGCATAGTTTTCAGGCGATCAGAACAAATTAAAAAGTTTCAATTGGTGAAGCGAAGAAAAGGTTCAAATCCCACCAAGGGCTTCGGCCTATTGTTACTTACAGTACTGTCGCCAATGCTCAACGACAGATGAAGGATGCATGTGCCCAGACTGTCGATGTGGCTACACAGAGGATTCTGGCGTTGCACAGGAGCCACAAAAGGTCCCGAGCATTCGGACCACGACAGTCGGGACACAGTGCAGCCCCAACTTGAAAGCTCCTATTAAACCTGCTTCTGTAAAACTATGCCAAAAAGCTCCACTAAAACGGAATACTAAAGTTGATACGTCATCGTCTCAGGAGAGTTCTGTCAAGTCAACAATACCTCCGGTATTTCTACTGCTCCGTCTGCGAGTATTAAGATTGCTATCGCTTCACCACCTCGTAAACCTGCCCCTGAGCTGTCGGAGACAGATATGGTGGCGAATTATGCTCCTGATGACAACTATGGCTCAGAATTCTTCTAACACGTTTTAAGTAGACAAAAGGGGAAAATAAAACGTAAAGACCCTCTCTTTCCCATATTATTCATGTCCCTCCTTCAATGGAATTGCCGAGGTTACTATAGCTGCCTTGCAGAACTAAGGCTACTGATTGCATCACTGATCCCATCGGTCATTTGCATTCAAGAAACACGTTTCCGGCCACCAACTGATGTCTCTTTACGAGGCGATACATTCTACCGCGAAGATTATACATCAATTGATCGGGCATGCGGTGGTGTGTGTGTCTTGGTCAGTGGTGCAATGTATCATGCAGCTGTAGCTCTTACTACGAGACTGCAAGCAGTATCAGTAAGGGTTTATTTCGGCACTTTATTAACTATTTACTGCGTGTACATACCTCCAACACAAAGCTTTTGCCTCGTCGATTTAGATGATTTGATATCCCATCTTCCACCTCCTTTCCTTCTTGTGGGTGATTTAAGTGCTCACAACGAGCTGTGGGGAACTTCTTTTCGGGATGGCAGAGGTCGTGTAGTTGATTATTTGCTTATCAATACTAATTTGGTCCTCTTGAACAGTGGCACTCCTACTACACACTTTACCTCTCATACTGGCACCACTTCGTGTATCGATTTGTCCTTTTGCATCCCAGACCTGGTCACCCACTTTGATTGGAGTGTATACCCTGGTCTCTGTGGTAGTGACCATTTTACAGTAATTTTACACTGTCTCTCATGCTGCACTGCCTGTTTCCATTCGTTGGGTGATTAGAACGGCTAACTGGGAATGTTACAGTCACTTCACTTTACTGAGGACCTTTTTCGTGAAGTGGATGTGGGTGTCTCGTCCTTCGTTGCAGCAGTGGTGTCAGCAGCAGAGGTTGCCATCCCGAAGTCATCTTGTCGTCGTGTGCCCTGGTGGAATGATGAGTGCAAGAATGCAATCCGTGCCCGACGTTGTGCGCTTCGAAGGTTTATGGTGCATCCCACTCAGGCGAACTTAGAGTTGTTTCGCATCACCAGGGCACAGGCTAGGCGAGTAATACGGGACAGCAAACAGAAGTCTTGGAGGACATTTCTGTCAACTCTTACTGTACATGCAACCAGTAAATATGTTTGGGATAATGTGAGGAAGATATTCGGCCAACACCTTAATGTAAATATTCCCTTCCTTCGACATAATATTCTCACTACTGATGCCGAAGAAATTTGCAACCTACGGGGACATACATTTTATCAGTATTCGAGCAGCGACCGATACCCCACTGTTATTTCAGGCCCTAAAGGCTCATTGTGAGGGGCAGGGTTTCGACTTCGGTATTTCGCAGGGGGAAGACTATAATCAACCATTCTTTCTTAGTGAACTCGAGAGATCCATCTCCAGCTCGAAAAATACTTCTGCTTGCCCAGATGTTATACACTATGCAATGCTTCAAAACCTGCCACTTCAAGGGAAAAATAAATTACTTAAGCTTTATAATTTTTTTTTCTGGGAATCCGGATGCTTCCCTTCCCAATGAGGTATCTCAACCCTGATACCCGTTTTAAACCCTGGAAAGGTTAAGGTGGGTGTGTCCAGTTATCGACCGATTTCTCTGACTATCTGTCTCTGCAAAACAACAGAGAGAATGATTAATGCTCGGCTAATGCACTGTCTTGATTCTTTGGGTTTTCTATCAACTCTCGAATTCGGGTTTCGCCGATACCATTCAGCAGTAGGCCATCTTGTCGGCTTAGAGACAGCTATTCAAATTTCCTCCATACAGCGACAGCACCTCTTTGCAATCTGTTTTGACTTAGAGAATGCCTATGACACCACCTGGCGTCATTCTGTCCTTACACAAGTACATACATGGGGTTTTCGTGAACATCTCCCTACATTTATTAATAATTTGATGTATCATGGAAGTTTCCATGTTCGAAATTGGGTAGCACATTCGCAGGAGTTCGTTCAGGAAAATGGTGTGCCACGGGGTAGTATTTTTGAGTGTTACATACTTTGCTGTAGCTATCAACAGCTTTATATCTGTTGTCCGTGGATGACTTTATGATATTGCCGCTCATCCACCCTGTGTGCTGCGGAGCGTCAGATCCAGCTGGCTGTCCACCGGCTTGCTGATTGGGCTGACAGTTGCAAATTTCGCTTCTCCACTACAAAATCACAGGTAGTTCATTTTAGTCGTAAATTTGGCACGTTTCCATCTCCTGAGGTAAATTTACAAGGGACTACTTTGCCTGTTTGTGGCCATGTGAAGTTTTTAGGCCTTGTCTTTGATTCCAAGCTTCCTTGGAGGGATCATGTGAAATGGCTTAATCTCGGTGTTTGCGGGATACCGCACTCTTAAAGATGCTTAGTAATCTGACTTGGGGATCAGACAGGGAAACGTTGCTCGCCTCTACAGAGCTCTAATTCGAAGTAAGCTCAGTTATGGTAGTCACGCCTACTCTTTCGCACATCTATCTGTAGTTAAGATGTTGGACTCGGTTCACCATGCTGGAATCCGCATTGCGACTGGCGCTTTTCACAAAAGTCCAGTCGTGAATCTCTGTGCGGAAGCTGGTGAACCACCACTACACTATCGACGCGAACAGCTTCTCCAGTGCGTGTTGCGAGTAATGTACTGCACAATGCCTTTCACCGCCCCCTTCTCATATGTACCACTGTATGACGCCAGACCTTGAACCACCAAACCTGTGTGTGTCTGTTTCTTGCTGTACTGTGCTCGGAGTGTTGTTCCAGGGCATGTGCTGCCTGTCCGGTGCCCAGAACCACCATGGGTGATGCACCAGATGTTGGTAAGGCTTAATCTGGCGAACTTTACAAAGCCAGTCACTCCAGTTTACATTTACCAAGGCCTTTGAAACAATTTGTGTCGTCAACTTTTGAGGGTTTTACCTACTTTTACACCGACGGCTCCAAAACTGATACCTTTACTGCTTGTGCCTTTATTGTAGGTGCAGAGAGGTATCTGTTTGAACTTCATCCGTCGTGCAGTATTTTAACGGCTGAGCTTTACTCTAATTTTTTAAAGCTGTATGTTTTATTGGTAGGGGGGTCCTTTCGCAAGTATCTGGTGTGTTCCGATTTGATGAATGCTTTACAAGCCTAGCTAACTGGCTACTCAGTTCACCCCCTTCTCACGATGATAAGGGAGAGGCTGAGGGTGGCTGACCATGTTGAGGTTAAGGTCATCTTCCTGTGGATGCCTGGCCATGTCGACATTCCAGGCAATACTGTGGCAGATGCGTTAGCGAAGGAAGCATGCAGCCTTCTAACCTGTGACCTTCGTGTTCGTTGGTGTGATGTGCTGCATGCTGTCAGAGGGAATGGCATGCCATCCCTCTGACAAACAAACTTCGGGCCCTTACTGACTCGGCTGTCCCTAAGCATCCCACTTTACTAACAAGGCAGGAGCGGATGTCCTTTGGTCACATTTTCGGATCGGTCATACTTGGCGCTACGCACAGGTACTTGTTATGAACCCCCTCCTCTCTGTGACATTCCATTGACTGTGAAGCACATTTTGTTGGAGTGCCACAGATATGACCAGGCATGTCGTACTTTTAATCTTGCTGACGACCTCAGTGTAATATTGTGTGTGGATAGCTCGTCTGTGAGCGACTTGCTCTCATTTTTACGTGCGATGGGTCTTTTTAGTTTGCTGTGAATTGTCAGTTTTTGTGTTGTGTTTGTTATTTTGTACGGACTTTTCATTGTCTTTTAATTTGTTAATGTGCTGTCACACATTTTTTTCTGTCTAAATTCCTGTGGAATTATTGTTCATTTTGTTTCACTCTGTGTGTTTGTTGCTGATTGTATGTTGCCTCCAATGGACGTTTTCCCCCTTTTTTTATGCTATGTGTCGTGCACCTCCTTCCACGCACTCACACACATGCTCATTGTGCTAAGTGTGGACAGTGGACCATACATTGCTATCATTCCTGAGTAAGCATATAATGATGCTTAGGCCTCAGTAGTACGTGTGGAAAATTATTTCTCTGAGAATCAACATATTCCATCACAGATTCCAATATAACTCCAACAAGCTGTAGGTTCAACCTTGGGGAAGACGCAATCCGACAGATGTGAAGAAGTAACAAGTAAGAGTTACCATGATAATCAGCAATCTGCTCTCCAACAACAAAAAAGGCAGCTTACGAATAAATGTCTATGTTTGATAAGCCTGTCCTCCTAATATACCTTAATGAAACCTGGCATGGTTTGTTGTTTGATATATGGTTCTTGTACTTGAATTTTTAAAATTTTTCTGTTTACCATCGCACATGAAATCCGCTCTTTATTTTCAAGTGCTCGTAAAATCAGTGGGAAATCGTATTGTGCAACTCCTTCAAATAAATCATGTGCAATGCAGGGAGGTAAACTGTCAAAGACATGATAAGATAATATCTAAAAGCTTTGAACACTGAATTCTTATTAATGCCTTCAAAATTCCCTACATTATTTATTCTTGCAGTACGCAGAGCCGAATTGTACAAGTCTCTAATTCTTACCATACCATACGTCTTCCCATCAATGAACTCTGCTTTAGAAATGTTCCAATAACGACAAAAATACTGCGAAGAGCTGAAATTTTTTAGAAAGCCTCCCAAGCCATGGCTACCAAGATTGTCGCCTGTAATGGAAATTAAAGTACCTTTCACATTTTGGTTCTTAATTTCTGTGCCTTCCTTTTCCAGTTGTTTCTGATCTCTTACTAATCTTTCGAAAACTGCTTCCTTCCCAAAATGTTTGACATCCTTTGATTTACAAAGCGACACCAGTTGTATTCTATCCACATAAGCTCTGTTCCGTTGATGTAGGTTACCCAAGGTATAATACAGAGCAAGCATCTTCAATTCCTTTTTACTGAAACCAAGAGGGTTAGCAACAATGAACTCATCTTGGAAAAGGATAACCTGGAGTGCCCTTTTATCAACAAAAAAAGTGTATGTGTTTTCAGTACTTTCCCATCTTTATTGTCTGTCAGTTCACATTGATTTTGCACATCAGAGGTAGAGATTGTAGGCATAATGCTTTCCAATTATTTTTCATAAACTCTTTCATCGGACACAGAAGTTTTTCAATTAATCCAATATTTGCACATAATGGATATGACAGTCCCTGTTATATTTATCCAATCCCAACCTCACTGCACCTGGCATGACAAATTTGCAATTCGCCTAGTAGTAAGTAATATTATCTTCGACAATACTTACTCCGTAAAGGGTTCCCTTTATCCAAAGACAGTGCTTGATGAATTGCACTTTTGTAATCAAATATGTCCTGCATTATTTACTTCAGTAAAGACATATCAACAATTCCTGAAAGCTATTTTTTCCAGTTCAGTTCTAATGAATTCCAATGAGAGACATGAAATAGATGAAAACTTTTCAAGAATGTGTTGTGCTTTCAGAAGCATGATGCTTGGAAACAAGAACTAGACAGAAATGGGCAATACTCTGCAATAATGAGTAACATAAACGGTATTTTTCCACACAACTATGTTCATTTAGTACAACATTTTGTTCCCTTTCTGAGGATGAAGTTCCAACACATTCTGATGTAGGTATTTTGTGGTCTGGGAGGTCCTAACTTTCACAATGCCAAGTAACATTTTCAGTTGTGGTCAAAACATGACCATATTTGTCATTCGTAGTACTATGAACCCTAGCCAAATGCGCAGTGAAAGATGACAGTACATTGTAACCATACCACAACCATTGTAAGGGAGTTATTCCATTGTTCGAGTCTAATTTGAGGTGTTTCTTCAAATGTTTAATTATATCTGCAGTGCTACCAAACTCATCCGAGTATAAGTGGCATGTTAGTTTAACACAGACTGTTCTGCTTACAACAGGAATTCTGGTGTCGGTCTTCTCATGATGGTCACGCGAAACATGAGTTGAAAAGGAACTGTAACAACTGAATTGACTGTGACATCCCACTGTACCGCAAGTGAACCTAGGCTTAATGCCTGACAGATGAAAAATTGTACAGTGTCTTGAGCAGAAGTGTGTAGACTTTGAAGTTATAGTGTTCCACCTTGCAGTAAAATACTCTCATTTTAATTGCTGCATCATTCGATAGTAAGAATTCACCTGCAATAAAAGTTAATGCACATTTTAGACAAAACAAGTTAATTTCCATAAAGTGAGAAATTTTTTAGTTCTAATATGATTTCTAGCAAGTTTAGAAATTTTAAAACAAGAAATGATGCCAGAAATTAATATCTTACAATAATTATTCAAATGCAAACTAAGTGGTCCGCCTAAATATTGTGAGGCAAAAAATGGGGAACGTTCACAATTTTTTCTGGTGGTTGTTTTTTAAACATCATAACACCAATATTGAACCTGCAAAGTCTCACTACTCAGAAATTAGCCACATTATACATATCCCATACTGGGCAGCTACAACTGTGCAACACAAAATTTCATATACCAGTTAACGTGCAAACATGGGCAGCTACAACTGTGCAACAGAAAACCTCATATATACCAGCTTCAGTGCAAAGAGTGCAATGCAGAATACATAGGCCTCACCACAAACAAATTCCGACAAAAAATGAATGGGCACAGAGCAGATACAAAATAAGCCATAGCTGGTAAAGTGGACTTACTTGACAAACTTGTTGCAGCACACGATGCATATCACAAACTTAACTATGACTCCTACTACAACACCAAAGTGGTGAGAACCCTACCAACCTTAAACAATAGTTCATAACTAAGGCACTTGCGCTGCGAACTGGCCCATCAATATGTAACCTAATCTCGACAATCCCCAGGCCTCAGTATCAGATAATCGCTAATAGCACCCGAATACTCCTAAATTACACAGCTCCGCAATTTGGATTTCCCGCCACACCCTAGTTCGTTCCCTGGCCACTAGGGCAACCAACCACGCTTCCACCGCCGCCATTACTCAGTGTACCTCTACTCGTCGCCTGATGAAGCTGGCCTAGGCCGGCGAAACGACGCGCAACCGCGCAAGAATGTGCTCGTCCTCTACTGTGCGTGTAACCTATCAAGCTGTACCAGCCTCTGAGCACCGCAATCCTCCATTCATTTAATTGGTTAACCTAGTGGCCAAAGCCTTCTTCTTACATATCATATTAATTACTGAGTGTGTTATTGTAAGTATTACAACATATATTACAAATGTAAAATTACTTAAAAAGTATCTTAGAGAATGTGTTGGTTATAAAGTTACAGATAAAGTATACATATGTGGTTGTATGTGTATAGACCAATCAATGGGTATCAACTTAAACTCTCCCATACTCTGTCAAAATTGGTAAAACAATTGTAAGTCAATAGGTCCCCAACAAGAACTATGTTCACTGGGATAAAATGCAAAATGCAAACAATTTATGTTGAAGTGTAATGGAAATTATTGGCGTATTTCAAATAAATAAATTGGAAGGAACGAGTTGCAGTAGGACATTGATAGGATACGATCGTGGTTGGAAGAGAACAAAATGAAAGTAAATGTGCGAAAGACAAGGATTGTTGGGTTTACGAGGTAGACGGTTAAAAGTATGGACATTTGCAGATAGGATGGGTAGGAGATAGCGGAAGCTTCAAAATACAAGTATGTAGGTATAATGATGTAGAATGACAGGGTGGAGAAGCCAGTTAGAGTGTAGTGTCTAAAGGGAGAAGGACTCTATGTATGTTAGGATTGATGTTAGTAGGGCTGTGAAAGAAAAGGAGTATATTACAATGGAACAACCAATGTTAAGGGTGCAGTCTACCGCAATTTTCATCACCGTTTTTAAATTTTATAATTGTACCAGGTATTTTTTTTTTATTATTTTAGACACTAAATGTGACTAAATTTGCCTCTTATGAACATTTTTATCTCATAGTTTTCGCGTTATGGCTTGTTAAAGTCATATTTTGCATGTTTCCGTTTTAAGGATTACACTAAAACCAACTAATATACCAAACTAAAAAAAAAATCACAGTGGATAGACATTGCAGGCTACAATGTCATTTTCATAAAAATTAATAATACAAATTATTTGTACTTTAAAAAAATTATTGAATTTTTAAAATTTTTATTTTTAGTTTCAGAATTTTTTTTAAAATTCAAATATTTTTTATTTTTTATTTTTATGAGCATGACATTGTGGTCTGCAATGTCTTTATCCACTGTGATATTTTTAAGTTTGGTATATCAGTTGGTTTTAGGGTAGTTCTTAAAATGGAAACATACAAAATATGACTTTAACAAGCCATTGCACGAAAATTATGACAGACAAAATAATTTCATTAGATCCAATTTTAGTTACAGTTTGTGTCTAAAATAAGAAAAAAAAAAGACTGGTACAAATAAAAAATAAAAAATGGTGTTGAAAATTGCAGTAGGCCGCACCCTTAACAATGAAGTTCCGACCTTGCCTGAAGATTGTTTTATTTCTGTATGTTGACACAATGGGCACACGTGGAATCCTTTCGTAGAAAACCCGGTCTACGAACACTTTACCCACTGCCGGACGTATTGTAACACCACCAACTTGTAAGCTGCCATTGGGAACAATTTGTTTATTTCCCAAATACCATTTCTTATTTTGTTTATACACGCCGTATGTTCAGTCAGCTAGTGCGGGAGTAGATGACTTTAAATAATGTTCTGCACTCGTGCTGTGTTTATGAGCAGCTAGCTTCTCACGTTTCCACTCGGCCAAGGGCATATCACCTTCGGCCTGTCTTCTCTTCTTCTTGACCGCAGGTTCGAAGCCCACTTCTTCCTTAATGTCAGCCGGTTCTTACGCTAGTTGTTGCTGCTTCAAACTGTCTAATTTTGACACGATTGGTTTGAATGTTTCCTCCAACATAACATCATGTTCCATGCGCATACGTTTTGCCAACAAATATTTAGCTCGAATGTTTTCTACCACGCGACGTAATTCCTCAGTGGCGACAGACATATAATATTAAAAAAGCTATCTTTAACGGTTTATATAATCTTATCGTTCAATATTAGCCAGCCCCGTCAGTACTAATGGTTTGAAATTTAACTGGACGTGAATCGACCAAGCTGTCTTTATTACGAATTTCGTCTGTGATATGCTTGCAATGTTTATTCAGCGCGTCTTGAATGTGCAAACAGTGTTTGATCACTGTACGTTGTCTCTGCAAGTGCAGCTATCATTTTGGCTGTAATAACTTTCTCTATTTGAGCAAGCTTAGAGTCTAACATTACCTCAAATTCGTCAATAATTTTGCTAACGTCCACCTTGCTTCCGTGCCCGAATTTCGACAGTGTAAATGTGCTCATGATGCACAGTGTGTGAAAGTAAAAACTTTTACAAAACATTTAAAGCTTTTATACACTTTTTTTCTCAGTCATAGGTTTGGCCGGAGCAGGTTAGCGGGCCACAGGTTGGGTAACTGCAGGCTTGTTGGGAACTGACGGACGCTGAATAGAAGCTATTGCAGCCGATTTTTTCGTAATAGCGACTTATAGTTTAGCCAGCGGAGATGTTATCGGTCCCTTAAGTTTTTCAATCAGCCGCTTCTCTAAAATTTCCACCTTTTTGTCCACTAAATTTGACGTATTTACCGACACTTCTTTTGTATTACTAATAATGCTAGCAAGGAAACGTTCTAACGCAGCTGCTAACACTTTTAAGGTTTCTAAATTTGCAGACTGAACATAAGCCTTATTGACCGCATCGCTTACTTGTTTTGGCTCACCTACATGTTTAAGTCGTTTCCCGCCAATACTGCACTGGCCGTCGTCATTCTGAGTGATGCAATTTTCAACGCCTCTCTTCGTGCCATTATGACCAAATTTTGAAATGGCGATGCTCCTTTCTTACTGGTGTATGCTAATAAACTGATCGAAACCATGCCGATACCTGCCGTTAAGTAAGGGACATTCTTTACTTATTACTAAAAAACAGTGCGGGTCCTTCCAGCATACAGCACACACGTCTTTAAACTTATCAAACGTTATATCTGTATTTACATGATCTGAATAAACATTCGAAACAGTTCTAATAAGTTTCCATTGTCTCTTAACAATTGTTTCGGAATTTGCGAGTAAGTCTGACAGAGATAAAACATGCCGACCCATCGAATAGTATTTCTGCATAGTTGATTGTTTCTCGCATGCTACATCATCAAAAATTAAAACTGAATTAGCCTTAGCTTCATTTGGGGGGACACCGTTTTCATTTTCACTAAACGTATAGAAACCCGTCTACTTCTCGCAAAATTTGCTCCAGACGTTTGTATTTTGGCTGCTGTAGAGATTTCGTGTACAGATAAACATTCTCGTATCGAACCCCATTTGGTTCCTCTAGTAAACTTAGCAAGATGCACGTTTTACATCAGCCGGAATTCCCACAAAAATGTGCCCTTATAGTAATGGGTAATAGAACACCATGTCGCGATTACCGAGACGCTACTTCGTCCTTGGGCGTAATGCGTACCGGAAGCGAAACTTCTTGCTTGTTGATCTCCATGTGACTGAAAAGACTAATCTGCAAAGTGACAGTACTTATATAGAGGCAGAATGCAAATGTATATAAAGTGCGACCATTTTTTTTATGTACGTCAGTGTGTAGTAATGCCACGAAGATTTAGGGTCGCAAAAAAAAGTCTAGCCGGGGATTATTGAATACAGTTATTTATCACCTGCCCATCGAAGCGCACATACCTGGCTATAAATTTTGTGGACTTGGTACGAGGTGATAAAGGTATAAATACGCTAGACTCTGCTCGCAGGGAACACGATATAAAATACGCAGCTAGCAATAACTTAGCGGACAGACACTGCCGACGCAGAATTAGCAGAGAGAGCAAAAGATATTGTTAAATCGTCCAGCTCAAAGTTTGTTGAACGACTTGCAGCTTGGGCTGTTTCAAAATTTATAAAATCGAAAGTAAAACGAGAGACGGGCATACATTTTGGCAGGAAGTCTGCGAGGAAACAGCATCGCAAAAAGGGCGGGAAAAAGCGCGGTGGTTTCTTGCCGCTTGTATTGTCGGCTTTGGGCGCTCTAGGTAGCCTTATCGGAGGATTTATTAGTGTTGACAGGACTGTTGGCGCTGCAAAACGAGGCGAAAAAAATTGGACATGGGCTGTATTTGAAGCCGTATGCAGTAGGAAGAGGCTGTAAGTGGTTAAAAAAAAAGCAGGCGATGAAAGAGGAAATTTTAAAAACATTACCTAAACGACCGCTTACAAACATCGCCATTATAAAAATTCGCGCGGAAATTACGAATTCCAAATTTCAGAGACGTTTACATGCGTGATTCTCTGCCTAGTAAACCATGGCGTAATGCGCAAGCTGTCATTAATCTAGACAACAGCAACGGAAATGGAACACACTGGGTAGCGTATAAAAAGTCGAGAAACAGTGTTCAGTTTTACAATAGTTTTGGAAATTTGCGTCCATTTCCAGAATTTAAACATTACATGCGCTGCTCTACATTAACTTACAACTACTTGCCGGAACAGCGGCCCAGCGAATACAACTGCGGGCATCTATGTCTGAGATTTCTTTCGAGTAGATATAAACATGTGTGTAATTGATTGCAAGACATCAGAAATGTCTATAACTTTGATTTTGACAGGTAACAGTTCCGAGCTGTACTCGGAGCATTTTCCCCAGCTGAAGCTTGGCGGGGAGTGGTCAGTAGCGCTGACGGATTTCCAAACGTGCAATTCCGTTCCGAACGTGGATCGTAGGAATGCGACATTCCGTTATATGTTAGTCTCCGGTGCTTACGAAATCGATGACATAACTGCGTTTCTCAACCGTGCCTTGCTGCCCGACGTTTATCTTATACTACGTGGAAATCCCAAAACTTTAAGATGTGAAATGATTTGCAGTGCGGACATTGATTTCAGAAAAGAAGATACGCTAGCCACACTGCTTGGTAACGAAAACAAAGTTTATGAGGCGGGCAAACTGCACGAATCCACACTCCCTATTTTTCGATATTACCAATAAACGTAATACGAATAAAATGTAATTTGGTTATCTTAACTGCAAGCCTAGTCACACACTGCGTGTATTTTCGCCAAACGTTCCTCCAGGATATAAGTTGCTAGAAGTACCTAAAACACTTATTTGTGCTCCGGTCACTACAAAGAACGTGCAGGAACTTACTGTTCGCATCGTAGATCAAGAAAATCGGCTTATTAATTTTCGCGACGAAGAAATTACACTGCTATTACATTTGAAAAAAATATTTTTATGAATACTTTAAAACCAGGTCGGGCTAAGAAATCACAGTTGAGTTTATTACGTGCAGGCAGCACATTAACACATCAAAATGTATGTTATCTTAAAAGACTAGGATTTTCCGTGAGAAAAAAAGGACGTGGAAATAACATCGAGAAGGCGGTTGGTTATGAAGATACAATTACTAAAATAGAATTTTATTCCTACGTTTAATATTTGCCAGGGCCCTACACTCTGTTGTCAGAGGTTCGAATCACCGTTAAAAATTCAGATATTTATACAGCCCCCTGCAATTTGTAGTTTAGATTTCGCGGCGAAATAATCAAAGCAAATGGTGAGGCGCATTAAACTGCAAAAATAATTAAAAATGGTATACTACACTTGATTCAGCGTATTTCATATGAATTGAATGGAGTCGAACTGGATTCGACCCGAGACCTTGGCATCACTGCCACTATTAAAAATTACCTCTAACGCGAAATCAACTGCCTGCAGCGAAAATGTCCGGCTGGAGTTTTATGATAACTACAAGCTTCCTGTTTACGATGGCGGCAAATTTGAAATCTGCGTACCTTTATCAATGCTGCTCGGTTTTGCTGAAGATTACAGACATATAATAATAAATTCGAAGCAAGAACTGGTCATACATTTAGCGAATACGCAAACAAACTCGGTCTTGGATAGTGCTGCCAACCCCGAATCAGTATCTTTGTCCGTCATAGCATGGAATGGTTACTGTCGCATGTTCAGTAAAGATTTCAGAAACATGTCAAGTTTCTAAAATACGTAGAGAAGGGTAGAAACATAGATATAACTTTTAGGACATAGTCTTTATTAGAGTCGTGTCACAATGTTCCTCTGTCTACGAATGTGAACAGGAATGTTAAAAGTACTTTTGCCGCCGAGAAACCACACTACGTTATTCTAGTCTTTCAGACGGGATAACAGAACACCATTAAGGCCGATCGCTCGAAATTCGATCACGTAAAAATTAAAAACGTTAAAGTATTTTTGAACTCTGAATTTTCCCGTACGGAGATTTAAATGTCAATTTTACCAGTGGTTCGTACATTCTTGTATACCAGATTTTTTCCCGGTTTTCAAAAATGTTTTTATGGTCTGGCGCCTTCGCCAACACTAAAACCCAGTGAATATGCTCGCGATGCTCCATTGCTAGTGTTTTATGTTAGTAGACAAGATGATCAGTTGAAATCGGGTGTTTTTGATCTGCGCATAGAAATGACAATGGATGAAAATTTACCCGCCGATACGAATGTTTATGCAATGATTATTCATGACCGTTTAGCAATATATAACGTCAGGGATAGTGTTGTTCAAATATTAACGTACATTTGAACCAGCAGTCAGTTGACAATAAGCCGTCGCCATGTTCGTCAATGTTCAAGGCTTCCAGTCTCAAATTGGATTCATAATTAAAGAACTTAGTATCGCCTACACGGAGGGCACTACAGTGACATGTAAATTCTTACCTCCGTTTTCATGGCAATTACTAGGTAAAAAAAAGTAAAATTACTAATCGCTGGTTAACAAAATATTACCACGGGTTACAATGGCTAGATGGCGATATAAAATATGAAAAAAAAAATAGAAACATAGTGAACAATCCAGTGTTGAAATTGACAGAGTTGTGTTTGTAGCAGGGGTAGAGCAAGAACATTGGCTATCAATCCATTGCAATGATGACGCAAAAATTTGCAACTAGCAAACAATGTTTGAGTGTCCTTCTTTATGAAAATTAAAAGATCGCTATACGAATATCAATCACACATGCAGTACTTGCGAGCAGGCCATGTCCTGTTCTTGCTTGACGTAAATGGGCGTTGGAATGCGGAGACGAGACGATAAACAACACGTGATGAAACTGAGGTCACATAACTGGAAAAAGTAAGAAAGAAGGTGGGGGACATGAATGTATAAAATAACCTCGCAATCGCTGTAAAGTTTTAAGTACGTTAGTTGTGTCTTCCGTGCGGTCACGTGTACGTCTATTTATCAAACATGAATGTTTTGTTCGAGAAGCTGAACAGTGTCGCGGTGCATTAAAAGAAATAGGTAAAAAGTATGCAGCCACGCAGTTTCAATTATCCGACATGTCCTACGGGAAGAGTGTAACGTGTGTGCTGCACGAAGGCACCCGTGTACATCTACCGAAGCACTACGTCCAGATGATTAGGGAAGTGGAAATGACGTCGCTGAACTCATTACTTGTACATATCATGTACAGAGGCACAAAAGTGGCAGCAAACGGTAAACATAAACGTGCTTGATTTTTCGTGATTTTTTCAATGTAATATTTTTTAGTCTAATATTTCCCGAGTGCGCATGTGTTATTTTAAGGGTGCAGCAAACATGTAAGTTGCATTTAATTCATTCGATATTCACAAGTACATTGACGTTACAATCGGACAGCGGAGAAGACGTCTCTGAACTCGTCTCTCGTACACATCACGTACAGAGGCATGAAGATGGTGGGAAACTGTAAATAAATGTATACTTACTGCTTGACTTTTCGTGATTGTTTTTTTAGTCTAACTATAGCTTTTCCCAAATACGCACGTGTTTTTAACAATGTACGTAGCATTTAATTCATTGGACATTCACAAATACACCGATGTTACGATCGGGCTTCGCAGAGTACATTTTAAGCCTGAAGGACTTCCGGAGCAAACTGAATCGTGCAATGGCTTAGAACATTACGTGTGCTACAATATGAGTGAAGACTGCATGGTATTAGTTCCTGTTCCGTGCTGTTTCATCGTCTGCCCTGTCTACTACCTGCGCCCAGATACCAAACTACCAGAGTCTACAAGTGGCTTAATTTTGCAAGCGGACGAAATGTTACGTCAAGTGTGGTCTACGCAGAAAATCGGCTACGAACTCAAGAGAACCGACAGCATTAACGTGACAAGATGGACGGAGCACTGCAATGGAGTTCACCACACCACCATCCTGAACAAGGGTAAGACGACATGGATTACGCAATGTTCACCGCTCACGTGCGAAGTCTACTTGGCAAGTACTTTTTGAGAAAAAATCATCAGTTGTCGTCTACTCGTCGAGGTGTCAAAATGCCTTCACCTGTAAGTACGTTTAATGCAATATACTACGTACCATTCAATCCTGCTCACGTTCGCAACTATGAAGAATATTTTGTGGGCTACGGCAGAGTTATCTACAAACCGACATTCAATTACGAGCAAGTTGAAGTGTGTAATGGCTCGTATCACATGAGAGGATACTTTGATTTCAACGAAGTGTTCCGCAGCGAAGTTCTACCCTGCTACAACAGCGCGAGTTGTGTGATTTATCATCTACGACCAAACAGCAAAGTGCCTACGTGCTGTGTCGGTGTTATTGCGCAAGCAGATGACAATGAGATGCTGAGTGCAGAAACAAACGGTGAGTGGACTGATTTTTGTTTATGGGTACACCGACTCTGAAGATGAATGTTATTGGAGTGAACTATGTGACGTGGTTCGACACTGGACAGTAGCCGACGGAGACGTGTGGGACTTTCCATGTGCGCCGGAAGTGTGTCGTCTATATAAACAGGAAGTGGCAGCATGAATAATAATTTAACGAAACGGCCGCAACGAAGCTACTATTGAAAGTGAATTTATGTGTAAAAGCAGGTGTAAATGCTATGAAGCTTTTTATGACCTTATTTCCAGACTTTGCCAGTTACTTGCTGGAATATTTCAGTAGTGTGACATCATTTTTATTACGACAAAACTAGCAGTAATATAATTCAGTAGCTCGCCAACTACCGCGACGTGAAGGTAAACACATTTCACCCAGCTAACCACTACGTGAGCGTCGTACCTGGCTTGAGCATGGTAACCTATTCCTACTGGTCTAACGGACTTTTACGGAAGAATGTGACACCCAGTTTCATACGCTGTTTACGCATGAAGCAACATTCTACGAGCCCACCAGTAGATAGTTGACTATTCTACATACGGTCAATGTTACGTACATTATTTACGTAACGAAACCAAGCTGCCGTGTTCGCCGGAAGAAGTGATAGCATTCGCAAAAAATAACAAGACGCTCCATGCTCTAGACTGCAAGATGAGCCGCCGCCTACTGTGCCACTGTCTGCGACGTCGATTCTACAGCCTGCATCTACTCAGCTGCTAGTCGTAGACCTTCAGAAACCTACAGCTGCATGTCCCAAACGTAAGAAGAGTGACAACGAACCAGGTATCTCGAACAAGAAGCTGCCCGATCTTGTGTGTGCTATCTTGTGTGTGCTACGTCCAGTGATGAATCTGCTACGCCTGACTTTGTAATATATGATACTTTTCTGGAGGAAAAAATACAATCAGTTGTTCTTAAAATGTGGTTTAAAGAAATTATGAACAAAATTTCCGACTTTGTCGGTACATTAATCGTCGAATGTGCTAAATACGTTAAAAAGTAATGTATATTTCTGTTTCAGGAAAAAGAGAGACTTTGTGTGTGCACTCGGGAATAAAATGTGAATAGTAAAAAAAAATTTAATTTAGTTTCAATAAGTATGTATTTGAGAAATAAAATATTTCATTTCCCCCATGTCACTTTTACAAAATAAAATCTGAATCTTAAAAAGTAAATTTAAATGTTGGTTTATGAAAAATGAGTAAAATTAAATAAAAACTTAAGTAAATTTCGGATACAGTTACTTCTCAGTAAAAAAAATTACACAAGTTTCTATTGGCAGCAATACAAAAATACTTTGCTGATGTCTGTCAAAATCAGAAGCATGTGTTAGGTAGAAAAACTTAAGACTTTGTGAAAATGACTTCAATAATTTTACACTGCCACACATAAAAATAATCATTATCTGACATTGAAAATAAAAAAAGTTCACCAAATTTTAAAACCTACTATGTTTTAAATAAATTAAGAACTACTGCAGCGTACATGCAAGTATGACTTTATTAAGTTAACAAAAGTATCTTTGATGTATATGCATGTATTGCTAGGTGTACTGGAAAACGTAGTACTTTTAATACAAACTTAGATTTTCTGTGCTTCACAGCCAGTGGACAAGACTGCTCCAGAAAGTATTTATAAATGTAACCCAGACCTGTTGACACCGAAAGGAATGTGTTTACCAGGCCTCGGGTCACGACTGGTCGAAATCCAGACCAAGGGCGCGGTCGCTAAATTCCAGAACACGTGAAGAGTTACAATGCCCTTGCTTCCTCAATATTGTAAATCGCGTCTCGAGAAATACATGTTTATGAAATAAAATATTTAATTTTCCCTATGTCACCTTATGTAATGTAAAATCTAAAGGTGAAAAGTAAATTTGAATGTTGATTTATGACAAAAATTTTCTGATTAAATGAATAGAATTACTCGATCAACATAATTTGTTATTTTATAAAAAAAATACATTATCTCAGTAAAAATATCTATGACAATGTTTAGAAATCACTAGCCAATTTTGAAAATGAATACATCTGCTCAGTAAATAAACTACGTCGGGTACATGAACGCGTCAGCTCAGTAAACATACTTATGACAGTATTCAAAAGAAATATTTTTTCTTTGTGATATAAGTTAATGTTATGCAGAAATAAAAGAAAAATATTGTTTGCGAAAGAAATTACTTGATATTACATGATATTATTTTCTTGCAATTGGCTATTTTATTGATTAAAAACTATACAGGAAACTAAATAATATGACTGTCGTGTGAAAGCCATATAATATTACTATACGTAAAAAATACTTTATAATTATGTAGGGTATTTAATAAAATTAGCTTTATCCTGCAATATACAATATTTCAGTCATCGTACAGCTAATGAAAAATATCTTTATGACTGGTAGAAATGTCTTGATATTATTTTTAACAATGTGCCATACACGAAAAATAAATAGTGTACATGGTAACTATTTCATTTGGTTTGAAAAATATTTTTAATGATTTACTAATTAATATAAACGACATCATTTTATTTTACATATGTATTTTAATTATAAAATTTGCTTCGATGTAAGTACTGCCAGACATAATATTTCATTTATCTTACTGGCAATCGTAGTAATTTTATTTTAATACAGACTTGGCTATCTGAGTATGAAGGTTTTCGGGCAGCGTACAGACCGCTAGCAAGGAGACGGCTTCCTGGATGTATTCCCGACATACCAGCGACGGCTAGGAATCCTGACATACCGGCGACGGCCAGGATTGTGTAGGTCACCCTCTTTTCTCCCTAAACAAGAGTTGGTCTCTTACTTCCAGAGGAACACTGAAGACTTTCTCTGTTTCCACCATGATGGAAATAACGTTACTCGGGAGATTATAAATAGGTGTGTAAGGCTTAAAATCAGCCTTACTTGTACTCCGACGCTCGACTTGTTCGTGTCAGCGTGCTTTGTAGGTTTCGCCATTCAGCCATCGAGAGTTATAATTTCTGAGGTTTTCACGTCTGCTGCCATCACATTCCTACTATTTACAGATAAGTGCTACATGGATAATTAAAAGTTTCCACAAATTTGTAATCATTAAATATTATTGTTAAGTCTTTACGCTGCAATATATATATATATAATTTCGTGAAATGTTGTGATTATTGGCTAGATATAAAATCGATGCTTTGGAATTGAATCGGTTTTTTTCAGAAACACCATAAGTCATATTTTTTGGCAAAATGAGTTATTGGTGGAAATTGATTATTTCTATGTAAATACACCTTTTTGTGCATAAACACATTAAGTACGACTGGATTTATTTACTTGGACATACTCCATTGCGAAATATATGACTGTTAAAAGGAAACTAAAAAAATAATACAAGAAAACATAAATAAGCAGAGTATGCTTTAGTCATCAGGATACATACACAACATGAAATTCCAAAACTGGAATCTGGTCAGATAAAAACAAGACATATTTGTGTTTTGTTTAGTCTCATCGTTGTTTTGTTGTATTTCTGTTTGTGTTTTTGTCTCGTCTCATCGTTGTGTCGCATGTCAACTTAGCTATTTTCATATTCTTGTTATTTCTTTTATTTTCTGTTTGTTCCTTGTTTTTATCTGACCAGATTCCAGTTTTGGAATTTCATGTTGTGTATGTATCCTGATGA
>PNEQ01117114.1:0-26435 GCA_003012365.1 Medauroidea extradentata | reverse complement strand
AAAGAATAGGCGCTTCCTCCGGCGGCTTTTGATCGGTCACGACGTTAATTATGTTGCAGGTACCGGCCGCGATCACCCGAAAAGTCTACCCACCGGTGACCCCGAGCTCGCTGTCCACCGTCCTTACAAACCCGACGACGAATATCCCGACACCTGTCCCCCCGAGCTCACACACACCCGGCTCGTCTTAAGACTTTTCTCTTAGTGCCCTGCGTCTCGCATCTTTGCTCTCCTGGGCGGCGTCCCCTTCCCGCCCCATCGGACTCATGGGGGCGGGTAGGTTCCCCCGACCAATCAGAGCGAAGTCCTGGCCCGAACATTGCGTGCGTCCCTTGTGGAAGCTCCGTATTTATTTAAAATCAAATTAAACATGGGCACATTCTCACAGCAATTACAAATAGAACACTTAGCCTAATTACTACTTGCTATCTTCAATTAATATAATTCTAGTTCAAATTACGTACGTTACACGGGGTCTGTTGGGGGAGGGGGAAAGGAGAAGAAATGTTTAGGCGAGAGAGAAAGAGAGAGGATTGTATGGCAGGGAGACAGGGGGAGGTCGGGCGCCCCCCCTCCCTTCTAGAACAGCATGTGGTACGGCCCACGCATCATCTGCTCTATTGTCGCCAGACCGGCGGGCAATTATCCCTCCTAAAAACTATAATCATTATACATAAAATTATCTTAATATTACTAGCATATTCGAGTCTGTGACATTCCACAGGTTAAAACGATACCAGACACGATACCTCTGTGATAATATTAGTAATAGTCATATTTTCTACTGTTTTTATACTGGCCTATCATAGGATCCCACAGACCCCTCAAATCAATACTGAAGTTAAAATGGATGGCAATATGTTACATATGACAATAAAGGCCCCTTCATTACAATCAGTCATCACAATTAACCTAAACTACATTTATTTATATATATATATATATATATCAATAAAATAGTGCCGTCACAAACTGTATCCTGGAGGTAGAAAATTATTGTTTTAAATATTTTTAGTGGCTGATAACAGCCAAGTTTGAACATTGGCGCGTTTTAAGAAGTTAAATATGTATTTTTGTAGAAAAAGGTTTTCCATTTGACGTTTGGTTTTAAAACCGTATACAAACTACCAAATTATTTATATTTACTAGCAGCGTTAATAATTTATGTAGGCATTAATTCATCAGAGTTCATTCATGCATTTGCCGCGCATTATTGGGTGAGATTATGAACACACGATTATTCTGGTAAAAAAGTTTATATACTTTCCTTAAAACGTCGATCCTATAACATCATTTGCTGTGAAAATTATGTTGTGAAGTGTTTTATCTGGTAGATATTTTCACAGATTGAGCATTTAGAAATCAGAGTTGTCTGATTTGCGAGATTCCAAAGAACACGTACCTATATAATAGATGTGCCGTAGTTTTAAACATATAGAAGTATAGTTACAATATAGTGTATGTGTGTTTAGTAAATGAATGTTAGGGAATACGTTTAGTATATTCGCGTGGAAAATGTTCATGAGCTTCAAACGCGAACTACACGGAGCACGCAGGAACCAATGTATATGGAAGGTTTTACATAATGTGTACCAGAACTTTTCGTGGTACGTTCCCATAGTTCAGACATGCTTCGCAAGGCTTGAGCCTGGCGGGAACTGTGTCCCTGGTCGAAACGACTAGACGATCTAGGGACAAAGGCGGTTAATTGCAAAGCGTGCTTGGCCCGATGGCGCGCGGAATTGCGTTCGCAAACAAGCCCAAACAGGGTTATCCGTAACGTCGTTGTGACGTTCGTCTTTGGCCCCGCGCGCGAATGTTCCTAGGTGAATGCCCTCCAGTGATCTGTGTAACGACCCCTTCTCGAATATTCTCATCGCATGTTTAGATGACGCGCGCATTGCTGAAGTTCATTCCGTAGCAACTGTGACCTTTTCGTTTCGTTTGTATTTCGTCATATCCTTGGCTGCAGGAATTTCTAGAACGCCATTTGACTGTTGACCACAAGAAGATATATATTTGTTACGCTGAAATAACAATAACGCTACAGACGCGATGTGAATTCCGTGACGCAAATAACAAAAGTGGTTAGTTAAAGGGGATTAATCCCTGACAGATCGGTTTTACGGTTTTTCTTATAAATCAGGGAACATACACATAGTTTTACTTTTTGCACGCTGACAAGGCATATTTTATCGTTTCATTCACTTTTTGGAATCCATATGACATTGTTTCTGTTAATGTTGCGGCCTAGTCGCTCCCGTAAATAAAGGAATTTTTCCCTTTCAGCTGCTTCCCGTTGCAAAATAATGAATAAATTATGGTTCTAGCAATTACAGAAAATCGATTAAGTTTGTATCTATGCCTTGTCGTGACAAAAATTTTGATACATCGACTGAAACAGAAGTTATAGAGAAGAAACACATAAATCCAAGGTGGTAGGGATTAATACCCCTCAATCAGCGCCGAGGTTTATAAGACGTCAAAACTACAAAAAATTCGAACACAATGTTGGTTCTGAATTAAAACATGTTTATATTTTATTAGCGTCTCGTGAGTCTGGTAAATTGGTAGTTAAAATGCATTTATTTATTTTACAAGAGATTTATATGACTTACTTGTTATTTTAAGCAAATGGTGGCCTTCTTAAGCAAACATGTAATGGACGACTTGAAGTACACGCCTCCTGACGTCACCGCAGGGGAAAAGTACTGTGCGAAAAAAAGCTGGTTTACAAACATGCTGATTTGTTAGTTGGTAATTGCAGAAAGCGAAAATGTTGCGCATTCACAGATTTGCACGCAAGGGTAAAAAATATTAGTTTCAATTTCATGGTTAAGGTGCGCAAATACATAAGATTAATGTTTACCTGAAAAAAAAACGGCAAATTCCAAACAAATAATCAATTTTCTTGACATATATCTCATACGGGACATGTGAAGCCAAACAGCTAAATGAAGGTTATGTTCGGCTGCGGTATCCATGGAGATAGGAATTGTATCCCACGCCTGACTGAAGCTCCGCCTCTTTTCAAGTCGTCCATTGTGACATTTTTACATTTCGTAATGCCATTGGGTGTTAAAAAATATGTTTCATGTAAACCGGGAAGAAAATTAAAACACTGCAAACATCTATAACTGTCGTTCTACAGGTTAGAACATAGGGGCATGGAACCATTCACATTAAATATTTTCTTGATATTTGTCACGCGGAACACGAACAACAAGTATTCAAAATAACGAGAATTTTTAGTGTTGCATCTCTTCGTCGCGTCACATTATCACGCTCTTGAAATTAAACCATAGTACGTTTTACCAAATTCTGCCGATATTTATTAATACTCTCAGAGTTATTTTGGATTTTTCTAGCTGTACTCATTTTCTAGAAGTCAGAAATGAAACCATGATTCAATGAAACTAAAGTGAAATAATCTGTTTGTAAGAGTCGAATAGAACTTTGCACTGGTATTTACTTCATACGATATTACGAGGTTCAAGTAGCAGTGTTAACGTAATATATAATACATTTAATACAAGTAAAAACTAATAAAAACAAGGATCTCGGAATTATCTCGTGCTTGAAATTTTCACTGGAAAATATTTCCTCATATCCATACCCTTCCAAAAATCGGGAACCCTTTTAAATGCGGATTACGATATATAAGTAACTAATAAAATTTGGTTTTAAATTTTTTATTCAAGAACTGGATGGCGATATATAAATATGCCTAGAACTTTCCTGTTCTGTCCGAAGTATATTGCAACATTAAAAACGTATCAGTAATTCCAAAAGTACCACAACTTTTGTGCTTGTATTGAACTGTATACAGTTATTACAACTTTCTTCTATGTTATTTTTCAGAAACTAGGAAGCATATTTCGTACAGTATGTAACAATTTCAATTAAAAAGGATAAAAATAGCATAGTTGTAAAATTAGTAAAAGTAAAATGTTAAGAAGAAACGGGCAGTACAATAAAAGTTAATTGCAGTCTCTTCAAATTAAGACGTGGAGGGGTTGTCGGTACCTTAAGCACCTACATAAAACTTTACGACGGAATAAAATTTCAATAAAGAAATTTAAAACAAACCATCTTACGGCAACCAATAAAAGCAACGTCTCTTCCTGCTCCAGATCGTATAAACCGAAGACCCATTTATACATAGCCACAACACACAGTGGGCTAAAAATAATAAATTAGCGACAGCGGTAGTACCCGGAGTGGAAGTTTTACTGCTGGGGCAGTTAGCTGGCAAGCGCCTCTACGGAGTGGCATCACATTAGAAGGACACAGAGGTGGTTGGGAGAAACAATCGTAAACTGGGTGCGAGCTTGTTCATCCGGGCAACGTCTGTAGAAGTAGCAGACGTGCGACGGGGCTCAGGAACAGTAGCGGTTGACATAGATACGTACCTCTTAAAAATCGCGCACCCTCTGCGGATGAGAACACGCTGATGGACGTACCTACTTAGATGGAAGCAGTATAAGAACAGCTCTGTGATTGGTTTTCAAGGCTGCGGTGGACAGTAGTTCGTGCCAAAAAAATCTGCAGCTTAATTGGCTACACAATATATATATTTTTTTTCAGTGTGCGAATCAATTGGGGGGGGGTGCCAGGGAATTCCTCACTTCATAATACTTTTAACCTGGCTCATATCATGGAAATTCTTATCCTGCCAAGGAAAGTTATTCCCACCCACCACCATAAAATTTATTAAATTATTCAAATTTATTACTCCTGATATTATATATATGTAAATGTATTACGGATTTGATGAATTTGTCTTTGCAAAACTCTTCACACTCATAACAAATTTTCTCTGAAAAATGTGTGATGTGTGTTGTATTTCGGTACGAATAACCATTAAATAGCACCATTTTTGTATTGAAAGCCAATTTTTTTCCTGGAGAGGACCTCCGGATCGCCCCGCTTTATTTTATTTACCGGACATTTGTGTACACACATCCCCCCTTCCCCCCCCCCCAAAACTTAATTCGCACAATGCATACAGCATACATTGTGTATATATATATACACACACATAGCATGTCCAGAAACAAGCGCAAAATAAGCACATCACGCGAGTGCTGAATTGGAGACGAAAACATATAAGTGGCAAAATGATGTGCGTGCACAATGTGGCAACACAGTACGGAGATAGTTCCCTCTGGCGCTCCACGTTCAGGTATTATTTTATGTATGTTACGTCAAGTAGGCATAGAATAATGTTTAGACTGCTTAGAAATCCAACCTGTACTCATAATATGTAGGTAAGAACAGTAGTGGTAAGGTAAGTAAGATATATCCGTGGAGCTCAAGATTGGACTAATTACAATGCTATTGTTGCCAAATTGTACACAAAAAATGTTGTGCGTCATTATACGCTGTATTTGTCACATGACAATGTTTAAGTTAAAATTGTCGGGAAGAAAATATTGAAGTGATGAAGTAACTTCCCATGGCCCTAAATTACCTGATTTTAATGAACAGCTTATATTTGTAGTTATTAAATAGTTCTCTGACCGATTGATATACAAATCAAGCAACGTGCCAAACCGCTGGACATAGGAACATGAAATGATAATTTTCCGATAACTCAACCCTTACTGTGTTTAAAATAAGTTAAATATGTTTTTGAATTATCTTCGATGTACTCGAATTCGTGATTTTCACACAATCGGGACGTTCACGCAATTTGATAATAATTAATTTTTGGGTTTTTATAAATGACACGCCTAAGAAATTAAACAAAAAAAACGTAAAATATTGTTTTCGATTAAGCCTTGGAATTATTTTTTTTTATTCGCATCGAAATGATGATTGCGTGAAAAGTCGATATTTCTCGAACCTATCAAGCTAATATCGCTATCTTTACTTCGACTGGACACTTGCAAAAATGTCAAGAACGAAATATGAATATATTTTTCAAATTACATTTCTTTGGGAGTTAATAGACGTCAAATGTGTTTATGATAAATCTAAATATCTGTCTAACCTCACGATTTATTAAACGTAGTTCAGAAACATGTTGCTAAACTCTACCAGGGTAATGCTGACGTTAAAAAAAGATGGTTGAGAAATAATACCGAAGGTTCATTTCAATATGCAGTGCTGTAAACGAATAAATAGGAGGAGTCGGAGAATTATGTTTTCACGTTCAGGTGCAGGAACAGTTACCTACTCATCAGGCCGTTATAACTACCACACTGTAACTTTTGGGTGAGTCTTACACAAAATAATATGGGTCTTAGAAAGTTGCAAATTTGGTCACATGTTTCTGAAAAACGTTGTATAGGCTAGTTGATATTCGCTTTAGGATGATGGTTACGTAAATACCCATTCATAAATTTCAGGATTTTTCTGAAGTTCACCGCTAAAGCCTATGAAAGGTTGAAATGCATTTTTGATTAATCGTCAATTTAGCTGAGACCCAACCAGAGGCGGATACAGGAGGGGGGGGGGAGGAATTAGGGAAATCCCCCTCCCCTCAAGAATCCCAAACTTGTATTAGAAGTGTTATACTTTTTATTATAACTATTCAAAATGCAGTAGGTATTACGAACTTTGCAATATATTCTAAGAAACTGACTGTAAACTCTTTGAAAATGTTCCGATTTATGCCTGTTTTGCGTTATACATTAACGTTAAAAATCTTCTCAAAGTGCACCATTTTGCATTTTAAAATCAAAATTTTTCCGAGGAGGACTCGACCCACAATTTAAATCAGCCAACCGGTGCTAGCAAAAATATATTCACCCCCCCCCCCCCATCACCAAACACGGGGCTCAATTCCATTCTGGATCCGTCCCTGGACCCAACCCGTTTGCTGTCGAGATTTCCAACTTCAATTGGCTAGTTTTACTATTGTAATCAAATTGTTCTTGCAATAGTTTATTCGTAGATAACCTGAACCATTGCAAGCGAATTTTTTTGATCCTCCAAAGCAAAAAAGTTCCACAAAAGTGGCGCAGAATGTTCTAAGATAGGTTTTTCTAACTTTGTAATTTTTTTTTTTGTGGTGAAGCTAGTCAATTTGTCCGATATACTTTTACCTACCAAAAGAAAACACATTTTAGACGTTGACATAATTGTACTTTCCTACAGTAAGCTGGCTACATGTAATATTTCAAAGTCTTTGAACACAGCCAAAACGTTTTTTCCAAAATTTATATCTTAAATGGTTTTATGTTAATAAAAACTAGATACGATAGAAGCATGGTGTGGAATATGTGTCCAATAAAAATAATATATCGTCGCTTAAAGTAACTTTCAAGCAAGTTATGGACGAGAAATCGGCACAATTTGTTCAGTGGCTTGACATTAGCGGCGTTCAGACATTATGTATATGTATGTCATTGCCACCCTCCTTGCAGTATGGCACAGGAATAAACACAAGTACTGCATTCATGGAGTGAGTATTACGTTGACACAGTATTGTAATAGTATTTTTTATATACCACAGAACACACAATTTTATTCGTAAAAAGTAAAACTGTACAGTACAGTTGGGTGGATTGCACAATTTTGTGGTAAGTTGTGAACGTTAAGTATTTTTGGGGTAAAGGTTTGCAGATTCTTAAACTGATGAAGACATTTCCACTCAACACTGCAATTTTAAACAGCACTTTAGGGTAAATGTTATCTTAAAATTGTCACATAAAATAAATTCAACCGGGTGGCACAAAGTTGTCCAGAAGGCTGCAAAGTAACCCCAGTTCGTATTAGTTTTCTATCATTCTGTTTTACGAAACTGGTTGATGTTTTACTAGACATAGCAAAAAGCCTGACAGTACTCTTTTTAACCGTTCTGAGGGGGCGTGTGTGAATGACGCGCTGCGGCTGAGGCTGGCGCAGTGACTGAAGCACTCGTCTCCCATCGAGGTGAACCGGGTTCGATTCCCAGCGGGGTAGGTCCCCGGATGTCTGACGATGCCACTGTTCGGCGGGTTTACTTGGGGATCTCCTTCTTTCCCTTGTCCCTCCATTCTTCACCATTCACCAGCGCTAAAGACCTAGATGTTAAGTGCTGACCAAAATCTCTTCACCTCATCAGCGTGCCATATTTTAAAATACCTAGAACAATAGTTTGATTCGTGTGCATCATTTTTAATAGACATACATTGTGACATTGCTCGGCTGTTTCACATGAAAATTAATATAATGTGCGTGGCACACTACGATACCATTTATACACGGGTCGAAGATCTATTAACGAGGTCTAGTGAATCATGCAGGTCTGCTGTAGGCGACAATGTAAGGCTGGTTTTATTGTCTCGCGTGGTTGCTAGGCAACAAGAGGTGGGTTGGAGAGAGGTACTGTCATGAGAAAGAAGGACAGTACGTAGGAGAGGTGTGGGAAGTGAAGGGTACGGTGGGAGGTTCAATAAGGAACAGGTTAATAACTTAAAATATTAGTTCCGCGTGGAAAGGGGGTTCGGTAGGGTTATTTTCGAGGTTTGTGAGAGGGGAGAAAATGCCCCTACAGACCGAGCCGCAATATCCACTGATCGTCTCCAGCCATAACCCACACGCGGGTTTCCCTCACGACCCCTGCAGGAGTAATATCGGGCCGGGAAGTCACCCCCTCCACTCCCGGCCCGCCCCTCGCATGAACACCCCTCCTCCTTCCACGGCAATCTTGGTCCTCCGGACGGCTCCGGTGCGTTTAAAGTTCCACAAACTTGCCGGAAGCCCTCGTGCTTAAGGGCGCCCCTGCCCGCCTTTTCAATTACCACGCTCGCGTCCCAGGACCTTTCGAGATGTCTCCCCGTCTTCCCCCGTTTCAATCCGTGATTGTAGGGACAGTGGAAGGAATGGTCTTCCAGCGTCCTTGAGACGTCGACAAGAGCAATTCTGCGCTCTATCTGCAGGCACGATAACCGATAGCACGTTACTGTCTTACGAGAGATCCTCACCTGGTGCATATACGGTGTTGCAGCGTGTCACACGCATTCTTTTTTATGTGAAGTAGATTAATGGCACTGTCTACCGCTATTTTCATCACTATTCTTTTTTTATATTTGTACCAGTTATTTTTTTTTAGACACAAAATGTGACTAAATTTGGCTCTTACGAAATTTTTTTATCTCCTATAATATTTGTGTAATGGGTCATCAAAGCCAAAATTGGCAAGTTTCCGTTTTAAGGACTACACTAAAACCAACTCACTTACCAAACTAAATAAATTCACAGTGAATAACAATGTTTTAGGCTACAAGTTCAGCTGTGGTAAACCACAAAATAAAATATTTTTGTATTAAAAAAATTGAATTTTTCAAAATGTTATTTTAAATGTCAGCATTTTTATTCAAACACAGAAAAGATTTATTCTTTGTTTTTATGCACGTGACATTGCCGCCTGTGACGTCTTTATCCACTTTTTTTTAAAGTTTGGTATGTCATTTGGTTTTAGTGCCATTACGCGAAAACTATGAGAGATAAAATTTTTTCATAAGAGTCACATTTAGTCACATTTTGTGTTAAAATAAAAAAAAATATCTGGTACAAATAAAAAATAAAAACACGGCGATTTACATTGTTGTATACCACACCCTGAACACATTCATATGACGTTTATCTACGGAAAGCACACACACACTTGAAAATAACGTTCTTCAGTTGGGTTTTCTGTTGTTAAAATATGATAAAGGGCATCGAAACCGTACTACCTAACATACATCTATCCAGGCGTGGCAGTTAAAACTAGTCATAATAAAGGAATTTATGTCTGGTTCGATCGGAATGTTTTAGCAAGTTTCGCTCTATCAATATACAATGAATCCCTGCTAGCTGTGTTATTATTTATTCTACTAAACTTTGCTACATGCCTAAAAGTGACCTAGACCAGTTATCTCAATTTTTAGACGCTTATTTTTTTCTTTTAATTTTATCATAGTACCTACATTTTTGTTTATTTATTTCTGAAATTTGACTGTGCCTGTCGTAATTAAAATCGGTCATTTTAAGCTATGTGAAGCGTTAAAGAAAATATTTTATATACGATATTACAATGTATAGCTCAACTATCGTGGCTTATGAGGGACTTAAATACGAACAAATTGCTGATAACTTGCGCGTATGATACCTTGAGGCGTGGAAGCTTTTGGGCCCACCTTTGCACGCTCACCGCATATCTCATCGCCCCTACGCGCTATAGGCTCTCAATTAAAGAGCATTATTTCCGTCCGTGACGACCCTCATACTTTTATTGCATGCTAATGAAAATATAAATACGGATGCTTGTCTGAAGAAAAATAAAGATATTTTAAGTAAAGTTTTCAGTAGGTGAAAACTAATTTTCTTGACAACCTCTCTCATTGGAGGCTAAAAATTATTGGAGTTAGATATGGACATCTGAAAATGTTTTAGAGGAAGAAATGTTTCTTGTATTCTTTCCATTCAGAGATAAAATTCTACAGAATTCTCACTCAGTAATTTTATACAAAAATTGATATGAATTCGTCTGTACTTGCTGAATTTGTTTTGGTTTTATATTACGCCTTTTCAAAATCAGAGAGGTCGTAAACATGTTAACATAGGGCCTTCACATTTTGTTTATTCTCTTTAAAATATACTTCAGAAGATAATGGACAAGTTGTCGAGAAAACTGATCACATGCGAATGCTTATGCTACACTCTAAATCTGAATTAGTGAATATTCACTGATTCAAGCTGATGGATGGAGCATATTCAAAAATTTCAATCAGTGAAAAAAGTCACTGTTTAATTAGTGAATATTCACTGATTTCCTTTAAGAGTGCCAACATCTCACAAGTGAATCAGTGAATATTCACGGTTATTTCCAGTTGTTTTCAAAGAACACTTTTCACTTAGGCCTATTCAATCAGTGAAAAATATTGGAAAATCTATGGACATTCACTAATTAACTTGTGGAATATTGGCACACTTTATCGGAATCAGTGAATAGTCACTAGTTTCACGGTGGTTTCTCACTGATTCAATTTGTTGAATCTGCTCCATCCATCGGCGTGAATCATTGAATATTTACTAATTATGTGTAAGACACTAAATCGCTGCAGTGATAAAGGTGCGGAGAAATACGTTTCTTTCCCTACGAAATTATTCCGTATGTACCCGTTGTGCCAATGCACGAAACGAAAAAAATATATCGGACGTGGACGGAATGTAACTGTCAAGACCCCATGCTTAATATAAACTGGAAAGTTTCTGTAGACGTACGCCATTGCGAGTGAATGGTGCCGTATTGCACAAAAATAACCCACAGTGAAACAAAATACGAAAAAAAAATCGTGTATTAGCTGCCAATACTGTTTTTAGTTTTGGTTTACTGTGGAGTTTTACTGCAACAGGCATCCTTGGCTAAAAAAAAAATCACCTCGCTATCTGAAATGGTTTAGGAGAAATCACGGATTAATAAAAAACACATTTTACAGCTTTTCACCCCCTTAATTTTCGGATTTCGCAAAATCGAAAATGTTGCGAATATGCATTTCTTTGGGAAATATTATGAAGTTATAAAATGTATGATAGCATTCCCGGTTAATGAGATATCAAGGATTCTTTTAAAACACATTTCACCACTTTTCATCCCCTAAATTATTGAATTTCGAAAAATCCTTTCTTAGTGGGTGCCTATGGGGCAAGTGAAAGCTTCCCTCAAAATTTCATGATTCTGGGTCCAGCGGTTTGGGCTGTGCGTTGATGAGTGAGTGAGTGTGTCAGGACACTTCATTTTATATATTAAGATTAGCAGCTCAGCGACGGACATCAGCACCTCAAAAGTACATGCGTGCGTTTATGTATATACATACTTGTATATATGCAATATTTACAGGATGTCATGTATATATATATATATATCATATTGTAGTATGTCTACAGTATTCCACCTACATTTTAATTAATTGTTTCCTAAATTAAATATTCATAATTTATGTAATTAATCTATTCGATGTACTTTATTAATTTCTCTTATGATTGATGCTAAATTTAATTTAAAGTCATACTTTATATATATTTAAAGTCATAATTTTCAGTACAAGAATTGTCACATTTTAATAATTTCAATTTTTAATATTTCTTGTAATATTGTTTTGTGTTTATATATTTATCAGTGTGCTATGACACACGGAAGTTAAAGAAAACCTTGATTACTGTGATCAGTAACTAAGATAATTTTTTTTTCGTTTCTCTTAGTAAGAGAAATTGTGATATTTTCTCTTTTGAGATTTCCGCAAACGAGTTTTAAGTTAGCGTCACTTCTTCTTGGAAATCTCCTAGGGCATGTCGTCCCGCGGCAGGCTTCTCTGCTGAGACGCCGAACCTGCCGTCATCGTAATTTTTAGGGATCTATTGGAGCGGATCCTAGGTCCAAGAAGTCATGCTATAAGTTTGCCAGGTTCAGAAGAGGCAATTTTTTAGTTAATTTCAATTTAGTTTGGAGTGAACTTGAAGACGACGAGGGATGACGCGTAAGACCAGACGCTTACGAGCCTTACTATACGTTCTATGAACTGTCTTCAGTGTAAACGTCTTACATTGTATTGCTTTAGACTCCAACATTATTTATTAACGTTTCAAAGTGTTATATTAATTTTCTACATTTTTTTGGAAATTAATTGAGGAGCCTATCCAGAGGTCTGAGATAATTTTAGAGACTTAAATTCTACCGACTGAGCAAATTTAAATGTAATAGCCGTGCAAGATTAAATTACAGATTTATTTTTCTTAATAGAACTTTAACTACAGTTTCTGCAATTATCATTTCATATTTATGCTTTTGTGAGTGCTGTGAATATGTTTTGTTGTATCTGGTTGAGAGCAGTACTTACTGGTAATTTTCACTGATTTTCTTTACAGTGTAGGGAATAGCACGTATTTTCCGCTAAATTCATTTTTGTTTTAATTATATTTTCCTTCTTTGCTATTTCTAATTACGTGTTCTTTGTGTAGATGGTTTTATCAGTGTTCTGTATTTTACCAGTGTAGTATGTTATCACAGAAAAAGCTCACACACACTACAACACATTCACACACACACACACTCATATATATATATATATATATATATATATATATATATATATATATATATATGTGTATGTAAAAAGCAAACAAAGAGAAAGATTACAATATTTACGGTATGTCATATATATATATATATATATATATATATATATATATATATATATATGTGTGTGTGTGTGTGTTTGTGTGTGTGTGTGTGTGTGTGTCGTTTACAGAATGTCGTATATGTATAATATGTTATACCTAGAATGTCATATACATACAGGATTGCATATATGTATGTGTACAGGATGTTATATATGTATGTGTACTTATACACAGATATCCAGAAACTATAAGAAGCTCACCGCGCGAATCATGAGCTAAACTGGAGAAGAAAATATTAACGGCAAAATGGTGTACGATGACATTATACTTGCGCAATATAGCACTGCAGTTAGTCCCCTTCTGAATTTCACTGATATCATACTTATCTCACTACTACTGTTCTGCCCTTATTATGAATCCAGGTTAAAATCCCAAGAAGTCCAACAATATATTTTTTTTAATCCCCAACATTTTCCTACGCGAACTGCGGACTTATCAAACTACAAAAAAAGCCTCGAAATTCAACAAATATTTTATGTAACGTCAAGTAAAAATTCCTGCAGCTGTTTAACACCTTAAATTCTGCCGTCTGGAAGACATATTTTACTCACCATTAATTCCTCAAACGCACATTAAAAACACTTTGCGAAATTGCTGAATGTATTTTTATATTACTTTTATTATCATCATCTTAATATTATCCACAAAAAAGCAAGCGATGGTTCTTCTCTATGTAATATCAATAATCTTCAAGTCCATCTGTGGCAGTATGGAAAACTGTAACGTTTTCGAATAGTGTTATGCTCGTTCCAAAGAATTAATGTACAATTTATTTTTAATGTACAATATCCCTCGCCATCTTGTGTTCGATGTTTCGCCATTACTTTAATTTTAAGAAGCTTGATAATTTTTTCGCACTACATTATACTAACATCGGTGTTTCGAGATCTACCATAAATATTCTACAACTGCGCAACTTGTTAATTTTCAAATAGTAATCGCAGATAGAAATTTTTCCTACGTAGTAACAGTAGGCACTGCTACTTATTATAGTCGATAATTAAAGTCGATAAAATGCACTAAGTCAACCCAATTGCTTACTAGGTAGTCTAAATTGGCAAAAATGTACGGCCAATAGCAAAATAACAAAATACCATTACGTTAATGTGCTAATTTCAGCCCATGCCAGAATAAGGGAAACTTGACACTATGCGGGTCACATTACGAGGATATTAATAACTGGTTTAAAATAGTAAAAGTGAAAATAAAAATATCGCAAAAAAGCAAGGTGGGACGCACAACAGGTGACCTTTAAAAAAGTGTTGATGTAAGCTTTCTTTCCGTTGTGTCGGCGAAGAACTGAGAAACCTTTGAGAGAAGCGTCCCCCCCTCACGGTTTATGTCGTGAACAGCAATTAGATAATACTGCTGGCGCCTGCGCCCTTCACCCCCGCGAACAACCCCATCACTAAGTGCAGATGAAGTCGGCAGCCAGACAAGAGAAGAAATAATCCTCTGACATTGTGAAGAGGTTACGGGAGGGTTTAGGGGGGCGCGTAGAACAGGCAATGTTACAAATAAAGCTCTTCAGACAAGGCCAGAAAAGGAAAGGAATGAAGGATAAAAAAAAAACAAGTTTTTCATTTTTCGTTCCGCCGAGTTTTCAAGCGGCAAAAGAAGTCTGCGGAGGGGATGGGGGATTACAGCAACTTTGTTTGTCGCGACAGAACCGTGACTAGTTAGTCCCTCGAGATGAGGGGGTTGGAGAAGGTGAGTGAAGTCTGAGGGGCGGTAGCTTACGCTTTCTGCTCCGTTATTATTTCCTCACCCCCCTCATTTTACATCACAATCATCGCTCCCACCAACTCCGGAGGCAAGTCAACTTCTTGCCTAGTTCAGCGAGTAGGAATAAAAGTCACATTAAAAGACTCGACTGCAAGGAAAATGTTTTAATCCCTCTGTTAGGGAAATGTTCTCACTGACGGATGTGTTCCAGAGAATTGGCTCAGTATATTTTTCTTGGTATTAAAAGATTAATTTTTGGGGAGGGGGAGATATGGCAGGGAGTTAAAAGCAAACGATAATTTTTCGGAATGAGAAGATGGTTTCTCTGGTCTTATGATCTTGAAAGAACTGTGCAGTGGGAGTGTCTCTCTGGATTTAGTTCCTTGAACGTACTCCATTGCAATACAGATGACTGCCAAAGAAAACTAAAGATAATATAAAAACCTAAATGAGCAGAGTATGCTTTAGTCAACAGGATATATACACGACACAAAATTCCATGAATGGAATCGGGTGAAATAAAAACTAGAAAAAACAAACAAGAGATAAAAATCAAAAGAAAAACCCAAGACATCACCAAGGCAGAAATTCCTGTTTGGGATCTGCTTTGGCAAAGGGGCAAATAGATAAAAAGTATGACCCACAAAATAAAAATACGACACAACAGTGAGGCGAAACAAAAACACAGTAGCTAACAGATACGAACAGAAAAACAACAAGCGACACAACAATGAGAATAAACTGAACACAGTAGTTTTCCAGAAGGTAGAACGACATTTCGGGAACTGGAATCGGTTAGTTCCCTTCATCAGGTAGACTCACATAGGGCTCATGAACACGAGTGTGAATTCTCTGTTCTTAACAGGAGTCGGTAGTAAGACGTTTTCTGGAAATTCTACGTTTGCGCGTACACCCTTATTTCCGTAAATATTTCTTCCGGAAATGCGTTTTTTTTCTCACCTAAGATAAAAAGTATTTATCAATAGATAACTTTTTTTATTTAGTCCTATCGTTAGAGCCTCGAGTTTGTCACGAAAAGGTTTTTGCAACATTTTGTTTCCACGCCTTTTGTGCACATCGCCAACTCTCCTTCACGGTTATTGGTAGCGTGTCTTTGTTCAGACACGTCCGTCATTTGGCTGTGGTAATCAGAATAATGTTATTGTTTGCAACCTCTGATTTTCGCGAAAAGAATGTTGCCCCAGTTTGTATCAGTGCCTTACGTGCACATCTGCAATTCTGTTTCATGGTTATTGACAGCGTGTGTATGTGAAGAGTGGTACCTCATTTTACTGAGCCAATTACAACGTTCCTGCAACAACACACGTCTGTGATTCGCCGGTAGAATCCCAAGGCTCGTGAGAGCTAAAATATCCAATCATTGACCATGCAGCAGAATTGCAGATATGCACGTAAGACACTGAAACAAAGTGAGGCAAAATTCTTTTCGCAAAAAATAGGGATCCCTAGTTTTTGTGGCACCATACGTCTGTGATTTGCCAGTAGAACTCCCAAGACAAGTGAGAGGTAAAACATCATCTAACTGACCACAAACAGAGCTGCACATAAACCATTAAAACCGTACGTTGCAAAAATCTTTTAATCATAACATAATGACTCTTTTAGTTTTATTGGTGACTTGAATTGAATTTGGGCATATATAACATACATTTCGGTGTTATTTCGGCTTTATCGCTATTCACCGTAATATCTTGCCTCTACTTATAGCTCATTATTTTAATTTTTTGTGGAATTCGGAATAAAATAATTGCCAAAAGGGTTTCCCAATTAGCACATTTTTGCGTAGCCTACTTTTCTGTCAAAATCATAATTTTTCCGTCTTTGTGTAGCTGTAATAAGAAAAGCTAACGACTTATCAAGTTGAAACTGACGTGTTAATGAAATGCTACTTTCAAAGTTTAAATGTGTAATTGGCAAATCCAGTAAACGAAAACTTATTGCCAATTTAATACACAACGTTGAAAATTTTTATATTAATTTCTAGTCTTATAAACATGTAGAACGACTTTTAGTGGATAAAAAATAAAAAATTATTTCGAAAACCAAGGATGCAGAAATATGACGTGCATAGTTTCATCAGTGAAAGTGTTTTAGTTTTCTTATAGTAGTTACACGGGAGCGTTAATTTTGTCCTTCAGACCCTTTGTCAAAAGAAGCCAAGGACCAGTTAAGCTTCTAGGTCTGGTTTGTGTGAGCCAGACGCATATTTTCTTATGTAACAGTAGTACATTCTACCTGACGGATGACTGTTTCCTGCCTTGGAATTAAAATTGAATCATTTAAAATTTAATTATCTAGTGTTGGATTTAAATGCACCAAAAACTTTCCCTTCTCCCTATCAATTTTTGTGCTCTTGTGTGAAATAGGTTAGGGTCAGCTATTCGTAATTCGCTATGCTGAAATAAGATTGTCTTTAGCTGAAAGTTGAGGTCCAAAAATAACACAGAAACGAATATGCCATGTACATAAATGGAGATAAGTAGTTAACATTCGTGATCATAAACTACCGAAGCAGTACAAAGGTAAGGTTGGGGTAGGCCTAACTGTTGCAAAAAATAATTTTGTTTGCGTTCGGGTAAGCAAACATTTTTCAGAAGTCGTTTACATCATGGAGGTAGGAGTATACAGGAGATGGCATGTTGGGATCTCCTTGAAGTCGACGTATATATGCTAGTTTTGCGCGAACAATACGTTATTGTTGACCAACACACAGAAACGAGTAGATCGAGTAAAGTTTTCGTAAGTGCCTCGTACAGTATCGATACTGTAAAATGAACAGATTTGAATGAAAACGGTTAGGTTCGTTGAATTCGGGTGTAAAGAAAGAACAGGTACGTGAAATACATCATCTACTGTTAATGAAAAGTCCATGTTTTATATTAGCATAGTGTAAATTATGAGTTTCTGCAGATAAACCTAGCGAACATGAAAAACAGCCACATATAGTGTTTATTGACGCATATGTACGTGACTGGCGATGTGCAACTGCTTGCTTATAGCAATAAAACAAACAAATTTGCATATAAAATGATAAATAAATAACAGAAACTAGCATAAATGTTAGTTTGACAATGGTGTCTATGCACAAACAGTTAGCGATGTCGGTACTCACAGAAATGTAATTTCTAAATGCAACCACATAGTTGAGTTTTAATATTATTTTAAAATTTTGTTCCTCAAACAACATAGACTGCGATAAACACAACATTCGATAAATCATTTTAACTCTATTGTTCTTCGAGTAAAATACATTGGCTGTTATGGCGGAAACAATGTTATGGTCTACAGTGACCACGTCTATAAATATTAAAGCAACAAGGGCACAAATACACCGACTTCAAGTGTTTGTTTGGGCAGTATACGGCATGGCCATCCCTTGGTTTACATGAAGTAATTTGCTGTTGTTCAACTTACCGGCACCAACTTAACAACAATGCAGTATTTAAAGACTTAGATAACTCCTACTGAAGTACTTTCCACCTCTTCTCATTTCCTCGCGTATCTGAATCCTGGCTTCTACTCGTGGTTGGCAATTATGGTCGACTTCATCGTTTCATCTTAAAAATTTTAAGAGATCAACACTTATGAAAAATTGTATTTTGTAGTAGATGCATGATCATACAAAAAAATGCTATTTTCAAATACTGTATGTACAAATTTCTACCTTGCACGTGGAATTCTCGAACTTAACTTTTACTGGGAAACGCAAATTGCATCAGATTGTCATGTGCCACGTATCTTACGTCCTGTAAAATGTGTCTTAACCAACACGACAGCATATTGAAAAAAAAAATTGTTTAAGCAAACCATTAGGATGCGAAGTACACAATCAAATTGAGCTAACAAGTGATACTTAGATAATGTGCACATTACACGTGTTGCTCGGGTTGCAGCAGTCTGAGAACAAGGCGCAGTTAGGAATATCCAAAGTGAAACTTTATGAGGGCTAACCGAGAGAGGTAGCGCCACGGTAACATATTTGACTCCCATTCGGAAGGACCCGGGTTCGATCCTCAGCTCCGGACATTCTGATTTATGTTTTCCCTGGTTTCCCGAATTTGCTCCCGGTGAATTCTGGGGTGGTTCCTAAACAAAAGCCATAGTCGACTTCTTTCCAGCTCCTGTCATTGTGTCAACATGTGTATCACTGTCTCTTGTGACTTCTCTGTCGACGAGACGTTAGATGTACTTATCTATATTAAGAGTTTGTTAAAATTTTTATTGATTTAGTATTCGCACGGTCTGCCTGTATAAAAACTGAGACAATTAAAAAAAATGTTTATCTATGTTATGCTGGACTGTCCTGGAAGTGATTGTTGGACAGTACAGAGTAGTACGAATTAAAAGTTAAATGGGAAGAACAAATTTGTTTAAATTCGTTAAAATGTGTGCGGGTTTTAAGTCTCGTCGGCCATGGCCTTTGTTCAGGAACCATTCCAGCATTCGCATGGAGAGATTTCGTGAATACATGGAAAATCGGAATCAAGATGGTTGGAGCCGGGGATCGAACCCGGATCCCCTCGAATGCGAGTCCAACGTATTACCGCTTCACCATTTCGCTTGGTTAAGTTCAAGTTGAAGAAATTGTGACAAAAATAACATGAATCTATGAAGATGTTTGAGGCACATAAGAAGTGGGCTGATAAACGAGAAGTTGACATGCTCTTATGTCATGCTGTGGCTATGAACAAATGAACAACGTATTGTAAGGAATGTAAAACTCTTTGGTAATGAAGAGTTGAATGTAGCTAGAACTGAAAGCAGTGCAATAATATTTTGCGGAATAACATGGGAAGCTACATATAAGCATTGTTATTAGTACTGTCGTATTAGTTTTGATTGTAATATTTTATGCATTCCTTTCGTCCATGCCTTTTCTTTAACACTACTGTATAACTCACAGTTTAGAAGGACATCAAAACCTTTCAATTTCTACGATATGCAGGAAGTAATTATCAATTGCCGCAACACTTGGGAAATCATCTACAGGTCAACCGTTTTTCTTGTTTACTTTCTTGTGTTGCCATGCACGCCTAGCTGACACACTTGCATAGAGGAAAAGTTTATTTGGTGTAGGTTTTCGCATATTCCTCGAAATCCTACGCGCAATTCGAAAACTTGCAGTAGCAAATATGAGAACTCATCAAAATAAAATAATACGTCAAGTGTTTTGGTCTGAAATAACATTTTATTTCCACTCAGAGTATAGAGCATTATCAACACAAAATTTGGTTTACTGAACGCTTACTTTAAGACTTTGTTACTATAAATGAAGATTTTATTAATTTCAAATAATTTGTTACCTTTTCGAGTGTTTCCCGTTTTTATTAGCCAAGAAATGTTTATATATATACACGCAACGTTCTCACGACGTATGAAAGTGTAACGTTAGTTGAAAATATATTTTGTGACTTTTTTCGCCTAGACATTAATCCCTTTTAACTCTTTTGCAGCCAGGTTTTCATTTCCATCCTAAACACTCAGGTTATTAAATGAGATTGTTAACCTTGATAAAAACACGTTTATCTAAACCGCTTTAAAGGGCATTAAAATGAAATGTATACTCTTGTAACGTACAATAATTTATCATATTCTAACAGCAAATTAAGGAGCGTCATTTGGCCAGGGTTGTTGGGTATTATTTCATTAACAAAAACTTTCCCTTTACGTTGAGAAACCGGACACTTTGCTTTTAGTGAAAGTAATAAGATGGGCGTAGGCAGCTAGTAATTTAACATAATCGCTGGAAAGTTTTGTGGAAAGTGGTCTTTCAAAGTGCACCAACCTCGAACAGACGTGGCTACTAACGCAGGCGGTACAGTTAGCTTGATAAGAACTCACTTTGAAAATATACCTGAGTGCATGTATTTTTGTGTAAACACTAAACGTGACTATACCAGTTAATTAAGATAATTTAGCAACGACATAAGAAATGAATTGATTGTATTATTTTGCCATGCTCAAATCATAGTGCACACGGTTATAACGGTGGAGTAAGTTTAAATTAATTTTGTAATATATAAGTAATTTTTTCAATAAATAAATTGTATACGAGGTCTTATGACTTAAAAATACCAAAAAATTGATTTGTCCATGATAAAAAATCACGTCTTGAACTCTTGTCAGATATTAATTATGTTACATTATTGAGCCCTCAGAAATAGCTAAATTTTACATTTCCAGACTGCCGCATCGCAAAACATATTTCAGCACACAAGGTAATTACATTAGAATGACAGAAACCTAAAATTTGTGTGATACGTCTGAAACTAAATGTCACTCTGAAATAAGATGCAATATTCCACGTCAAGAAATTAATGAAATCACACCATTTAATTGTTGTATGCTAAAATAAATGCACAAATTTGCACCATAAACACCAAATTATATTTTCAACAGAAAATACTAAATTGTTCTTATACAATTCTTGAAACAGCTCGTATCATTTAATTTAAGCTTGAAATATTTGATTCCATGAAGTCAGTTGGTTTTCGTAACATGTACATCGTGGTTATATCCAAATTGCAAGTTTACCGTGCTGTTATACAAAACTATGAAAGTTTTTTTTTCAAAGGAGAGTGTAGTCATATGTCCATTAAAAAATGTTATATTCACTGAGTAAATTTGTGAATATATTTCCTGCTAACAGTCTTAAAGCCTCACTCTTTAGTTTTGCAGTGGTTTCGAAAATATTTTTAATGCAAACTAATACATATATATATATAATTCATTCGGGCAGTTTTAACACTTTTATACCATTGTGTGAATAAGATTTTTTCAATTGTAATACACCAAACGAGTATTTAGATTTTTGCCCTGAAATATCACGCATTTTGGTGTAAAAATAAGCCAAAATGAAGCAAATTAATTTTTTGCCAGCAAACGGTACAATATTTTAAAAAACGCTTAAATAAATTGTGTATGGTATAACTGTACGCAGTCTTAAATTTTTCAAGGCATTTAGTTAAAAAATATTTGAGTTATTTGCAATTGTTTGAAATAAATGAAATAACACGGCCTTAAGCGGAATTGACGCGTATACTGTGGTGTGTTTACTTCGTGACGTAAGGAGATATTTTCTAGATGTATTAATTTTATGATTTCTTGCTTGTAACTAATATATATAGATATTTATATTTAATTTGTAATTGAGAGTCAGGAGTAGTTTAAAGCATTTATTAATAGAATTTTAAGCTTATGTGTCATCCGTATTTACTGTAAATAATTATCTTATTTCCTATTACGTTACGCAGATTAAAACAGTAAATATGTGTTAACATGAAAGATCTTTATATAGCTGTTAACACATTCTCTTATTCGTACTTAGCTTTTTTTAAATCATTAGCACAGCATATATGTTATAGAGAAATTTATTCATAACGTGATTTTAAGGAAACTTCCCTTTTAAGGTGGCCGCTTGGGGCGGAAGTATTTCGCTCGACCGTGGTATGGAAGTGCGGAAACGTTAAGGGTGACAAAGCGTGTGTTTAACCAAAGCTGCCACTTAGTAGAAGGTCGTGACCTTCTATGTGGCAAATCTGTATTCAAGAGTCGTTCTAATATAGCTTTGAGTGGTTCTTCGAGAATGGGTTTCCCTTATTCGTCAGTCTGTAGGACAGAGAAACGGATCAATGCAAGCCATTAAAACGTCCCTTGTCTTCTATTAGAGACTGTTGTGGTACAACACGCCTCACCCTGCTGTTAGTTACTGAGTTGGCGTGCAGTCTTCTAGCCGATAGCTTGTCTCTATGAGACTGGTTATTGGTAGAGGCACAAGTATTTCGCGTATTCATCTGGCAACATCCTAGACTTCTCAGACCTATACACTCACTGGTCAAAGTCAAATATCCATTACTAGGGACCCTTGTTTTTCGCGAAAAAATTGTTGCCTCACTTTGTTTCCGTGCCTTACGTGCACATCTGCAGTTCTGCTTCGTGGTCAGCGATTCGATGATTTAACTGTCACGAGCCTTGAGATGCTACCGGCAAATCACAGACGTGTGGTGTTGCAGGAAAGTTTTTGTAATTGGCTCAGTCAAATGAGACACGGCTCTTCACACAGACACGCTGCCAATAACCATGAAGCACAATTGAAGATGTGCACGTAAGGCACTGAAACAAACTGGGGCAAAATTGTTTTTGCGAAAAAAACAGGGTCCCTATCCATTGGCTTGTAACCGTAACACGTGTTACAACCACGACTTGTTTCATTATTTATCACTGGCTTGCAGTCGTCAAAGATGTGTTAAAACAGGTGCCGTCTAATCACAGAAGGAGAAGTGAAGTATACATTATTGGTATTCAACCTGACCTAGAATCAATACGCTAAATAACCTTGCCTCTAGTTATTGAAGACCTTATCATTTATGATGTTATATTAACGATACATGTGTACCGTATATGCCTACAATCTTATGAAGATTCCACGTTCATTATTTTCGTACCTTAAAAAGGATCGTTAAATAAACCTATTTTCCTCGTTGCCTGTGTCGAGAAGATAACAACCGAAGAGTACTGGAAGCCCAAAAATGCGTATACGCTAGGGAAATGAATATTCTGCGAGTTCAAAGACAAGCATGTTGAAATCAACTATTCTGGGTATACTTAAAACGCCGACTGTTCGTCAGTTAGCTGCTAATCACTGGAACAGCAGAAAATGTACGAATAGACAGGGGTTGAGTTTGCATAGGACAGTCACTTTGACATGTAGATCTTTGATCGCGCTTGCAGCGTTATTTAAATGATAAACTTATTCGTAAGCAGGCACCATTCATGCTAGTTCAGCAGTTTTCGAATAAAATTTCATTGGCCGAAGCTCTACACGCCGCGTGGTGGCCTCCTTAACATTAAGCAATTGCACAAAGCGAGGAACAATGAAATCGCTACCATAGTCGAGTGTCTAAGATTCCCACAGTCGCCGTGTCGACTCCTGTCAGCACCATTCGCAGCCAATCCCTCAGAGAAACACACACAGTTGTAACGCGAGCGTACCAATTCCGAGTTAGCGTTTAACTTTCCGTCTGGAATCGTGAGTGCCTCGGCAGTCGCGGCGAAGAGCAAACCTCGGAGGATTTACTTGACTTGCTTCTTGTGGCGTCTTTGCTTCTGAACTTCCTTTGGGATTTAAATAATTCAGTCGTGTAGGCTCTCATCGTTCGGAGATTGCCGTCCTATCATGCATTTATAGCTACTCGGCAAAAAAAAAATATATTCATGTTTTCAGTTTAGATACATCAAATACACTGTTCAACTTGTATGGGAATCAGGATCTTATAATGCGTTCATAATACGGCACAAATATAATTTTCATATTTTTAGTTTACATCAAATACTTTGTTCAATTAGTATGCTTGTTCGGGAATTGGGGCCTTATCATGCACAACAAAATTTCTTGTCTTTAGTTTACATCGAATACACTGTTCAACTTGCATGAATTATCTCTGACGATGTTTATTCATGTTACTACTTTTTTTCTTTAAAATGTTACACTGTCAAAAACATCAACATATAGACTTCAAAAAGCTCGTACGTCCAGAAATGTTCAAACCTGTGATTAGGGCCACTATTTTGTGTCTGAAAGATTTCTATACTGTTTGGTTTCAATGTATTATGTGCACGTGTGCAGCTATGCTTCACGGTCAATGATTGGACGTTTTTTGTCTTCGGTTTCTACTGGCAAATCACATAGAATGTCGTCACATTAATCTCATGCTAAATGGAACAATCATATGAGTGACGTGTCTGGACCAAGACACGCTGCCAATGACCATGATGCACACCAACACATGTACACGTAAGGCATTGAGAGCAAAATTAAAAAAAAATTGTTGATTTTGTATATCTCAACACATTACTGATATCAATGTCTTTAATTACCGTTAAGAGAGCGTGGCACATAATTCGACGCTAAAAGCATTCATCTATAACTGCATGTTTCTTGAAGCCAATTTGCGAAATTTAAACAATAGCAATCCTAGACAATAGTTTTAGCCAACGTTTTAAACTAAATTGTTTCCAGTGTTACAAACTTCTGAGGCACAATCTCTGACGCCGGAACTTCGTGCATTTAACTGCGGCGTAAGAGATAACGTGTAACGAATTAGTAATTCTGGATAAATATTTACTCATAAAGTTGGCAAATACCATTATCTAGTATTGTCACTGAGTATTTTACCCATATTGGCTTAGAAAAAAGCTTAGGAACCAATTGATGTTTTCAGCGTTTATTTTCTACCACGCACTCGTAAGAAAAAAATATTAATTTAAATACTTGTCTTTTTGTATTGTATTTTATAGTTGTATTACAATTCCCGCAAGGAAATCATTAAAAATTATATTTCATGTACCTAAGTACATTACCAGTATCATTTTTTTTAATTTCCATAAAACAGGAACCAATTAAATTTAAAATACTTCTCTTTATGTAGTGCTGTAGCTAAGGAGCTTTAATTTAAAAAATTATTTTCTCAACTTTTAAAGTACACATCAAAAATTTTAAATATTTTTAAAAATTAAATTTGTACTGTATTACCGCTCTGAAAATAAAATACGTAGCCTTCACTAAGCAACCCCTTAAAAGATAGTTAGACCTGGCACATGAGATGTGATATAACGTGACGTGAAAAGTGTTTTTAACGTATAACTATTAAACGTGTTTTCAATATGTACGTCTACGAATAGAAGACACACTTAGAACTATGTCTCCTGCGTTTTAAAAATACCGCCAACTTATTAAAAACGTAATTACCAAGCTTTTCAAAAATGGTAAAAATGCCTTTTTAGATTGCTGTATATGGAAAACTACCAACCGTAATTGTAATACAAAATGATTGCGACCTGCGTTGTACTGTATCTCATACTTTCCACAAATAAAATAATAGGCTCACTGCTTAAAGTCCTATAGAAAAACACTTTCTACGGAAACATTGCACGCTAGTTTAGTCCTCTGCGCTTAGAGGCGAAGCCGTGTTGAACACACGTATTGGAGTCGACTTATCGCCCTCCCCGTTTTCTTGCTTCAGACGAAAATAAAATTAGCTCCAACTAACTCTTAAGGTATATACAATTTTTATATCGAAAAAAAAAATAGTAATACTAAAATAATTAAGTCTTACTGGCTTATTAGTTGGTTAGTTGCGAATGTTTTTAATGCAGTATATGTTGGAAATCTTTCTTTGGTGTTGAAGGAAAGAATGTTTCTCAAAGAACAGTCGTTGAAGAAAAATATTAGCAATACCAAATATTGGTTTTTAGTGATTATTTGTTGTATGCATATTTAAAATATTTTTTACTATTGTGATATACATATTTAAGTTTATTATTAATTCAAAAAAATAGGAGCTGAAACACAGTAACTGCTGTCGTACGGATAATGTCTCTATTTAGCTACTGGCTTACCTATCAGAAAACAAACCAATATGCTTCCGATTCTCACAGACGATGTATTTCATTTATTTCATTTAAGAAAATGTTTACAGTAAAAACTTGTTTTATATTAAAATATTTTGAAGTGTTGACGGAAGCTTACAGGTTAT
>PNEQ01117113.1:0-26434 GCA_003012365.1 Medauroidea extradentata | reverse complement strand
GTGTGTGTGTGTGTGTGTGTGTTTGTGTGTGTGTGTTTGTGTGTGTGTGTGTGTGTGTGTGTGTGTGTGTGTGTGTGTGTGTGTGTGTGTGTGTGTGTGTGTGTGTGTGTGTGTGTGTGTGTGTGTGTGTGTCTGTGTGTGTGTCTGTGTGTGTGTCTGTCTGTGTGTGTGTCTGTGTGTGTCTGTGTGTGTGTGTAAAACGTGCTTTTTTATTCCAAAATAAAGGAAGAATAAGTTCCTGGTTTGCACTGTGTTGGGAAAATAGAAAAAAAAATTTGGATAAAAGGAGTTGGTGTTATAAACTGTTTGGTGGCATCACTGCCCGTTCTTCCATCATTACTTTTCTTCCTTTTTTCTCCCCCCCCTCCTCCAAATAATGGTGCTGTAACCATTATTGCAAAACGTTTAGTTTTTGTTTGCCTTTAGCCACGTTCCTGTTTGTTATGCCCCACACATGCTGAAGATCAAGTGTTCTAATCTACTGTAATACACATGGTGAAACTGCGCACATCAATAGCACTCGGTAAGTACGTCGCTGTCCCTGTCCGATCATAAGAGAACGTCTGCCATGACTGCCACGCAGTCGTGACAACTCTCGCGACCATAATTACCCGCCATACCAATATCCCCGACTGTTTACACACATTATTTATACACACTACACGACACCTCCCCCCTTAAGTTTCAATAGATAATCTTGCAGCTTGGTGGGCACCTTACTCAGCTTGACCGTCTAGTTTGCTGCCAGTCTTCCCATTCTACGTCCAATCCTTGAGATGGATCTGGTCTTTGAGCTTGCTGCTGTTCGAATCCTCGAAAAGGAGAGCTGTGCTGGTCTGGTGTCGCTGCTCGGACAAAAGATTGTCCCTCCACATGCTGTGCTGTTGGTTGCAGCTGTGGTGTACCTGCATTTGCCCTGGGTTGATGTTGACTCATGGCCTCTAAAACTGTCCTCAACTCCTCCATGGTCTGGGAAACGTTGCAAGCTGCCATCGAAACTCTCAGAATTGTCCCAACAGGTCTGCCAGCCGTCCCTTATGTATGCGTGTTAATTCCTTGCTAAGCAGCTGATCCACGTGACGCTTGTATGTGTAGCCATCACCGCCCTGGACTGTGTATGTTACTGGCCCCAGTTTAGCCACATTTCGCCCTGTCATCCATTTCTGTGCTCCTCTGTAGTTACGAGGAAGCACCTACTGTCCCACTTCTAGGTGTCTGACTGATTTGTTGTTTGTGTATGATGGTTCCCTCAACTCCACGTCGGTTTTGGGGCGTATCTGGTTAAGTGCAGTTCGTAATGGTCACCCCATGAGGAGTTCTGAAGGTGTCCTCTGTGTGTCTCCAGTTGGTGTTGTGCGCAATGCCAAAAGCATTCTGGCCATCCGTGTTTGCCAGTCTCCTGCAACCATCTTCTTAAACTTACATTTAACAGTATGCACCATGCGCTCGGCTTGTCCATTTGTGGCTGGGTGGAATGGTGATGCTCGTATAAGAGAAATTCCATTTTTCTTCAGAAACTCTCCCATTTCCCAGGATACGAATGCTGTTCCATTGTCTGAGACTGAATACCACGGTATCCAGTGGCAACTAAAAATCTCTCGCAAAGCTTGAACCACTGCGCTCAATGGCATGCTACACATCCTCTTCACCTCTTGCAACTTGGAGTACGCATCAACTACGATGAGGAAGACTTGTCCCTGAAATGGTCCCATAAAATCTATATGTAGCCTAACCCTCGGATCAGTCTTTGTTGGCCAATTCATTTCCTTCACTTTGGGTGGGTTGGCTCGTTGTTGATGGCATTCAAGACATTGTCCCACCATCTGCTCAATGTCTCTATCTATCCCTGGCCACCACACGTAGCTGTGAGCTATCATCTTGGACTTCACCATGCCGTCATGTGCAGCATGTAGAGCTTCCAATAGTTCCTTCCTTCCTGCTTCAGGTATCACCACTCTGCTGCCCCACAAGATGCAACCTTTGTGTAGTGACAATTCATACCTCTTATTCCAGTATGGGCATAACTCCTCTGGGCCCTTCCAATCTTCCTGCCATCCCTGATGTGTGTGTTTTCATACTTTACAGAGAACAGGGTCCAATTCGGTCAGCTGAACCACCATCTCTGCACCAATTGGTGGAGTTGGCATGAGTTTCAGCATGAGCGCATCGCCCACTGTATGTACTTGCACTCTCTGTGGGTATGGGAAGACGGCTGAGAGCATCCGCATGACCTATTCTGACAACGGGCTTGCAAACAATCTGGTGCTCGAACATTGCCAGCAAAGGCTCCATCACAAGAGGCGCGGTGACAAAATGTCCGGAGTTTGTCTCTTGGGGTCCAGCAATAGTAGCAACGGCTTGTGATCAGTCACAATGATAAAGGGTCGGGCTTTTACACATTGCCTGATTTTGGTTACCCCAAACATAATTGCCAGTGCTTCCTTGTCCAGCTGAAAATAACTCTGCTCGTGTTTCTGGAGGGTGCGTGATGCGAAAGTCACTGGTGCTTCACTGCCATCCTCTCTGGTGTGCCCTAAAACTGCACCAACCCCATATTCTGGTGCATCACACGTTAATGTGAGAGGCTTATTCTGGTCATAGTGCGCCAGCACTTGCTCAGACTGTAATAGCTCTTTTGCCCTCCGGAATGCCTGGGTATGCTCTGGCATCCAATTCCGTTTCGCCCCTTTGTCTAGCAGTTGGTGTAATGGTTCCAAGACGGTTGCCTTTTTTGTTAGAAACCTTTCATAGAAATTCAAGAGGCCCAGAAATGCTTGCAATTCTTTTTTGCTCTTGGGGGTTAGTGCCTCTTGGATTGCTTCGACCTTTGATTCAGTTGGGTGGATTCCAGCCTTATCAATTCGGTACCACAAGAATACTACAGACTCAGCTGCAAAAACACACTTTGTCTTCTTGAGTCGCAGTCCTGCTTTGTCTATCCTGGCCAATACTTCATGTACTCTACCCCAATGTTCCTGTGCATCCTTCCTCGTGACTAAAATGTCATCAAGGAGAACCACCACGCCGGGAATCCCAGCTAATAGTGTTTCCATAAGCCGTTGGAAAATAGCTGGACAACCGCTCAACCCAAATGGTAGACACCGAACCCGAAATAGCCCTTTCATTGTGTTTACGGTCAGTATTCCTGCTGTGTCTTCATCCACTAACACCTGCAAATAGGCATCTGCTAAATCTAGTTTGGTAAAGACTGTCCCTCCTGCCAAGCTAGCAAATGCTTCATTCGTCGTCGGTAGGGGACAGATGTTATTTTTGCACATCCTGTTAACTGTCACTTTGTAGTCACCACAGAGATGTATTGCACCACTTGCTTTCCTGATGGCAGCAACTGGGGTAGCCCATGCTGAAAATTCTACAGGCTCATAAACACCTTGGTGAACTAACCTATCAATTTCAGCACTCACCAAGTCCCGTAATGCAAACGGCACACCACGACTCTTCCGGAAAATTGGCTTGGCGTTTGCTTCCAGCTGTACTGTTACTGATGGGCCCACATACATCCCGAGCTCGACACTGTTGATCTCTTGTTTATATTGCTGCACAGCTTGAGGTAGATCCTGTGTTAGGTGGTAAATGCCTCCGACCTTGATTCCAAGTTGTTGTAGCCAATTTCTGCCCACCAAACTGGGTCCCTTCCCATCTGCTACTAAAATCTGTAGTCTGCTTTCACATGTTTTGGTCTTCACCAGTACTTCCAGCGTCCCCTGGATTCCTAAACTTTCCTGAGACCAAGTGTGTAGTACCAGGTTTGCATTTGCTAGTGCTGGTAGGTTTGACCATAGTTTCTTGTAAGTCTCGGAGCTGATGACGGAGAAACTTGCGCCTGTATCAATCTCCATAGGGTGTTTATGCCCATCCAGCCAGACATCTAGGACGACTGGTGGTTCACTCTTATGCGTGTTCGCTCTTGTCTGAAACATATTATATACTGTTGACTCGTCCCCTTCTTCCGAGTCTGAATGATTCATAAGGTGATAGTTTCCAGCCTTATTGATTTTCTGTTTCCGCATGTCAGTCTCTTTATTTACACTCACCCTTCCCTTCTCTCCTGCTCTAGCTTGTTTACGTTTTGTAATGGAGGCACACTCCAGGTGTCCTACTTTGTCACAAAAGTTGCAGACCATCTGGACATGGTGACAACTGGTGGAACTGTGGTCCCCGTTGCACCGCCAACAACCTAGCCGGTCCTCTGTGGCCTGCTTGTACCTCCTAACCTCACTGAGGTTCTTACCATCCTTAGCTTGACCATGCCTATAGCCTATCTTTGTGTTATCCTTCTTGTTGTACTTGGTGTACCCTACCTTCATGACCGCTCTGGAAGAAAGCCCCACCCGTGATTGTAGGTTGTTTACATTCCGACCAGTTCTTTCTGCTACTATGGCCAACTCCACAGCGTCCTTGAATGTCAATTTCTCTTTCGCCAGAAGTGTGCACTGCTAGTTGAGTTGCGAATGCCACACACAACCCTGTCACGCAACATTCTGTCGAGATTGGTAAAGTTACAGTGTATGCTGAATCGCCGCAGCTCTGCTACATAATCTGCTATGGATTCACCTTCCTGTTGGGTTCTGTTATAGAATTTAAAAGACTCCACCATCTCACTGGATTTGGGTTCAAAATGCTGTGTGAGTGCAGTCAAAATGTCCGTTAGTGCTACCTCGGTCGTAGACTTTGGGGCCACCAATGAGGTCACGAGATTGTACAACTAGGTCCCACAGATTGTAAAACAGATCGCTGGTTTTTCCTTGCAGTCTTTGATTTTATTGGCCACGAAATAGAATTGTAGTTGCTCCGAGTACATTTGCCATATGTCTCGTCCTGGCACAAATTCGCAGAATGCGGGAAACATTGCCATCCCGGGTGGTTGTGTTTGTTTCTCGCCCGCACGCACGCCCGATTTGAAAACCTTGTCGCCACTGTTATGCCCCACACATGCGGAAGATCAAGTGTTCTAATCTACTCTAATGCACATGGTGAAACTGCGCACATCAATATCACTCGGTAAGTAGGTCGTGGTTTCTGTCCGATCATAACAGAACCTCTACCATGACTGCCGTGCAGTCGTGACAACTGTCGCAACCATAATTACCCGCCATTCCAATATCCCCAACTATTTACACACACTATTTATACACACTACAGGACACTGTTTAAAGTGTTTCACGTCACTGTTTACACTGACTAAAGTTCATGTGCTTCTTACACAGCTAGGTTTAAGTTTCCAGTTAAATAATATGTGGCTGGGCAATTTGACGTGACAGAAATGAACGTTTGTGGGTGGTGGAAGCAGTGTATGTATACACCTCCGAAGTATACACAATTCAGAATGTGTTTTTGTATTACCGTATTTACCCATGTACAAATTAGTCATTTTTTCACGTTTGAGTTATGACAAAAAAGGTTATTTAAAGTATATATTGTAATGGTACCTGCCTTGCTTTGTAAAGCTGCAATAGCAAGCTCTTGATTAAGCATAGTTCCAAGATTTTTGTTTCACCAGCATTGCATGCTGTGGCATTGAGATCTTTTCTCTTGGTTCAGTTGGCTTGTAGGTTCAAGAGTTCAAGAACACGCGGATGAAAACACGGAATAACACAGTTGCGTTACTATAGTGCATCCATTTACAGCACAGGATGTAATCACAAAAATTGTATTCTGGTAAGCCAGTAATTGTTGAGTTACGGTAGTCAGTGAAAATAATTCTCCTCAGTAGCAGGTAACAAGTACTATATGACTGACATACACGCTAAAAGGAACAAAAATAATTTAAATCATGTATCCTTTTAACAAAGATATGAGTGACAGATTGTGAGACAGTGCTGTGGCGGTAAAGTTGCACAGTCAGGTTTTCAGTTCATTTTGATAGGATCAACATACTTTTTGAGTATCATCGTAAACAACACATGCTAACCAGCTTAAATTAACTATCATTTATTTTGTATAGCAAATTATATCCTGTTCAATAGGTTTCACCATAATTTCAATGCAATTTTTGAACTTTTTTTTTTTGGGCATCAAAATTGCCCCATTTCGGAAATAGCGAGACCTTGGCTATAGTGAGAACGAAATCTGGAACCGCAATACCTTGTTATAATGGGTTTCTAATGTATTTTGTAAAATATACATACGTATTTACAACTGTGCATACTGTAGAAAATGTATACAACTGTCCAGAAAAAAAGTAGGCAGGAAAATATTTCAAAGCAATATTTAATTACAGTTCGGTACATATGATAATTTAGTATATTTCATACAAGTATATGAATGACCATTAATGTCTACAAAAGCATAAGTATATGACTGCTGGAAATCCTCTCAACTCGGATGCATGCAACTGTGTTTCGCATGCAGTATGGCAGCGTTGCAGCCTAGTAGGGGAGGGAAGAGTGCGCATGACTGGATTGTCAGAGAAAAAGACGCTCAATGCATCTTGGAGCACTTCGCCACAGGCCGTGTACCGGCACGTACAATAAAAGACCTAATTTTATAGTGTAAATACACTAGATAAGTATGGCGGAAAACAAATCCTGTAAAAAGTACCATGCATGGAAGCCATAACTGGCAGTTTACTAACATAGCCATGTCATTACATTATATTGAATAAATGAATGGTCATGCATATTTCCCGTATCCTTTTTTGTTGTAATTCAAATGTAAAAAAAATGTTAGTGATTATGTACTTGGGTAAATATGGTCACATTCTGAATTCCGTATATCTTGGCGGATGCACCCATACACCTTTGTCCAAAACTGAAAGTAAACAAGTGCTGAGTCAGTTCAACCAACTGTTGCATTAGCAGTAGTTAATTTTAAAATATTGTTCTTTGATGCAATAATACTTTATAATTTAGTAGGTGAAAGTCTTACAAATGTAACACATTCTAGAATGGCGAAGGCTGCTTACATTTAAGTGAAAACATTTGGGGCCTTGGTTATTTTGTTTGTGACCGATATGCAATCATCTTCACGCTGCTTCTAAACTAGTGTACTTTCTTCTTCATCAAAAACAAAAATGTAAGTCTTAGGCCCAATTAAATGTTTGTGTTGGTTTTTATTTTCGTAGGTGTGAATTTAAAATATTTTCAATTTAACTGTCAACATCCTACTAAGACCACATAATGCCATAAAATAAAACTGTAAATACTGCTGTGCTCAACTATACTGATGCACAGTAAAGTGGCCATCATTTTATATCAAAATATTTTCAAAGTCATACACTAACACTCTTGTTTTAATTACACAGCCAAACATGACTACCGAGTTATTGAGACTAAAAAAAATTGGGGCAAATTTGTTTTCTCTAGTATGGCCTATCTAATTTTGCCATTTGGAAAATGAAATGTTTTACACAAATGGGCACACTCCAAACAATAGTAAAAAGAAATATGGAGTGTAAGGACTGTGGAAACTACAAAAAGTATGCATAAATCTTACACCGTAAACAACACAAGCAAAAATGGCTAGCAGAGTATCCTCATGAGCAAACAAGATTGTATGTGACTGCAGACTGCTGATGTTTACCATAAGAAATGTGCAGCCCTGTCAAAGAGAAGTGGTTGGTCGCAGTTAACTGCTGGTGACTGGCGCTACTGTTGTCTGAGGTGTATATTTTTATTTACTCTAATAGTAGTACTACTCTCCCCATGAGAACACACACTCTGGCAATAAAATGGGTGCAATGAATGTATTTCCAAACTTTTCAATTATTTAACCACTATTTTACAACTCTAAAATAAATTTTAATAGATAGTTTGTCATGGTAAATGAGGTCATAATACTAACGTTGAATAAGGAATGGTAAGGTAGTTGATAGGCAAACTGAAAACATTGCTATACAAAGTACAAGACATTGTTTATGTGCCATTGAGGTCGTACCAAGGTGTAGTGACGAGATGTGTCGTGCATGATAGGCAGCAAGCAGAAAAGATGGATGACTCACTTGATGTTCGCCCGCTGCAGTGGTTAGTGGAAAACTGGCAACTCAGCTTCAAGGACGTGCTGTGGCTGCAGCGCCAGTACCATGTCATGGAGAGGAAGTTCTGCAGACTGCTTTCTGCTGTGCTGCGGTGAGTCCGTGTCTCTCTCTCTCTGTTTTTGCTGCAGTGGTTAGTGGATAGCTGGCAGCTCAGCTTCAAGGATGTGCTGTGGCTGCAGCACTAGTACCATGTCATGGAGAGGAAGTTCTGCAGACTGCTTTCTGCTGTGCTGCGGTGAGTCGGACCTCCACTTGCTTGCCAATGTTTGCAAGTACTTCTTCCTAGGAGAGTATGCTGGCCTGGATGGTAAATACTTCAGGGGTGTACATTCTTCTGTCACCAAATGAGGTTCAGTAGCAGTGGGAAATGTTCGACCTAAAATAAAAAAATGGTCATTGAGCCATGTAGAAATTTTTTAAATAATAGTACTTGTTATAATAAATTCAGGAAATACAAAATATTTTAGCTGAAGTCAGTAATTTTGTGATTTCTACCAAAATGTTCTCTGATTCGTAGACTATCAGTCATTGGTAATGCGACTTGAAGAAATAAAAATAAATAAATTAATTTATGCTTTCAGTATATTAATTTTGTATCTTCAAAGCACAGCTGAACATGGAATGTGAGCTTACGCGTTCAGCAGTTGATGGTCCTGGCAGGCGAGAAGGAAAGTAGAGTGGCTGGCTGGTAAGAGTGTTAAAGGTGGTGAGAGGCGTTGGGGAGTGGGCACAACTAGAAAACAAGGTACACAGAGGGATTTTCATAGGAAAGGGAAGACAGAGAGAAAATAACACCTTCATGGCAAGAATTGTAAAGGAGTGGAATGAATTGGGAAAGGATATGGTGAAGGCCAAAGGAGCAAAAATGTTTTTCAAAACAACACAACACAGCAATATCTCCACCAGAATTGGCATTCCGCCACCTACTTGGCTGGCGGATTTATTTCGACACTTCTGGTCTAAATCCTGGTAGTAATTCGGGTATTGAATGTTCAAAAATATATTTTTTTTATTCCATTACTGGAATGGCACCATTCCTCTAGCAGAATTATTCCAACATTTTAAAAAATTGGGTCGCTGTTGTCTTTGAATTTCTCAGGGATCTACAGTTTCCTCCACTTTTCTGATTCTGTCATTTCTCAATTGTAGGGCTCCATGTTATATCATCCTACAGGGCATGTAGATGTCTACAGGCAGTCAGAAATCTGTACTTGAGGTATGATACCTTGCCATAGAATACCCCACCCATACACTACACCTCTACACTATTATAGTCTGTCTCACATAAGAATTCAATTTTTTGACAGTTCAGAAGACTATCATGTGTACAAATTTCTACAGGAAAATACTTTAAATTTTAATAAACTGGACAGTTTGAGAGTCATCTGAGTTTGTTTGTGCAAAAGTCACTTGCGTCAGAGGACAACACAGCTTATTTCATGGAAACAGCTGTAAAAAGAAATGCCAATACAACTGTCAAAAATTGGAATTCTTACACGAGACAGACTATAGTAACGGTTGTAACATTACCTGTTGCAGATTTAAAGCTGTTGAGAGTTTTAGCAGCCTCCAAATCATCTGGGCACCAACTTGAACCAGAATCTACACAATTCGCCATGTTTCTGACAATTTAAATTCTACAGCATTTATCTAAAACAAGAACCAAAGGCAATTTTTTTTTAATAGGGAATAAAATTGTGATCATTTAGTACGAATGACAGTTTGTGTCAATTATGCAAAGAGACAGTTTGCCAATTCATGTTCCTGAGTGAACAGAAACAACCAATTTTCAATAAATTCAATAAAGAAAAAACTGTGTTCTAATATCACAAACATTTTTTGCATGGACTTACATTGCTAAATGCACTCACATTTTCATAACGAATCCTACTTTCAGTGTAGAAAAATAATAGGTAATAACTATAACGATCAAAAAAATTTGAAGTAATTCGTTAAATGTTAAGAATACAGAAAACTTGTACGAATTTCTGAGAAATTACATATTAAGTTAAATTTTTTAGTAAAAACAAACTAAATGCCACAACTTGTATGCAAGCCTACATGATAAAAACCAGATAGTGGGGAGGGATATGAAGACAAGGAAATTTATTGAGTAAAAGACGTATAAATTAAATGAATAGCAAAAAATTACACAGAGTTACGTGAAATCTGCAAGAATGCTACAAGTACACAGAACCAACCTAACCTTACGTTAGTGCAAACTTGGTAAATGTTCAGAGTAGCTATTTCTTCTGTATTGGCCAAACTATTACCAGTAATATTAAGAGGCACATTTTACTAATGAATAATTTTTTTTGTGAAGAAAATTTGTTGTCTGTAAAAAAGGTACATTACCAATGTTCAATTTTTTTGTTCTTTTGGAAAATTTGAAAGTCCCACACATTTGATAAGCATATGGGTTTTTTCATGAATAAACAATGCAAAAATATGAATAGTTTGGCCGGTATATGATCAGTTGTTATTTTTAATATTTAACCCAACCTAATCTAATCTTTTGGTGCAGTTAAGATATTATATCCTAAAAAACTTATCAGTTTTTTAAGAGCAACAACTTCAGGCAAAATGACTAGGAGAAACAGCTTTCTGTGAATTTAATTTTAGGTGAAACGACTCTAGGTCTAGTGCCCATATAATTGACTTCTAGAACTGCACACACCTTAGGAGAAACTCGGTATCCCCAGAAATTAACAGTAATTTAACACAGTTAGTGAAATTGTTTGTATGCCACTGTGAATAATTTAAAGAAATATGTTATGAATGGAAATTAATAAATCTACTTCAGTATTCCTGACAGTGATAATTTGTGTCGCTCTTAGGCCTAATTAAACTTCTAAAGATTCAAGTCCCCTTAAAAGCTGCAATTGGCACGTGAATTAAGATGCAACCTATACCAGGCGTACTAAGAAATAAGTAATAAATCATCTGCGGTAAGCCAATACAATAACTGAAAATTATAATGTAACGAAGTAAAAATTGGCTTTTACCTGGAACATTTGGTCTCTTATCCGAAAGTACCCGCTTCTTTGGTAACTTTCTCTGGTTGTATAAATGGAGGTGGATATGGACGTCAAATTTTTTAGGAACAGCATGCCTGTGCAGCCTGTTTTTCAGATCATTCAGAAACGTGATGTCCTCAAAATGATCACTGCATATTCTGAAATTCTTGTACAAATATTCTGGGTGTTTATTCAGTAGATCTTCTCGTCTACATGCTACAACCCATTTTTTGCACCTAAAATCATAAGAACTAGGCTATGCAACAATCAAATTATACACATTTATAAGATGCACAATATTGTTACGCCGATAAAATTTGGATAAATTAAAATTTAGTGAATTTTTTTTTCTGATAGTGGTTATATTTTGTTAGGTTAACTTTTGTTTCATGTTTGTGAGTTTTGTACTTGTGCTAGGCCGAGAAGGTGTTGTTGAAACTTAGAATTTCTTTTCTGCAGTTTTTTGGTTTAGTGATGCTGTTCATTTTTACCGTGCCGTTAGCAACAAGTTGAGCTGTCGCCTCATGTATACATGGGGTGAAGAGTGGCTGAGCGCGCAGAGCTAGTTAGCATTTTTAGCTGGGGACACTGTATTCGGTGGCGTGGTTTGTGTTGTTTCTTCTGGCATATGCGACCTTGGAGTGAGTTTATCGATCGGGAGGCGTGCATCCACCCCTCCCCCACCTTCGCTCACCCTTATTCTCTCTCTTTCCCTTACTCTCTCTCTCTGTCTGTCTCTCTCTCTGCATGCACTGCGCAACTGCTCTGTCTGTCTCTCTCTATTCTGATGTTCTCTCTGTCCTTCTCCTCCCCTTCCCCTACCTCTTCCATCATCTACTCCACCTGGCAAGTGTAGTGACGCGTTTGTTTTGCTGAATGCGGTGCTGTTCTTTTTCGAGCGTCTGAAGCGTGTCATTTTGCTCATCAATTGTTCGTGTATCTATTTTTTGTTTTGTGATTGGTGCAGTGTACTCCACGTGGAGTCGGGTCAATACTTGGTGGTGTGTTAGTTCGTTACTCCCGTGAAGAAATGAGCTGAGTGGTGAGTGTTTTTGTGTGGCGTGACTCGCGGAGGGAATCGAGGACTCTTCAACATGGTGACCCAAGATAAGTAACATCGGTTTTAACTTTTTCTTGTAGTTTGTTTTTGCTGATAGTATAATGTAGTTAATTTATTGTATGACTGCTTAGCAGTCGTGAAGCAGTCTGCAGTTAGAGACAGATGCGAGAACATGTAGAGAAGCGAGTCGAGACGGTGAGTTTTCCTCTGTCGCTAAACCGCCTACATTTCTTGTCGCTACCAGTAGCTCGACCTTTATGTTGAAGTTATTAATTTGGATTGACGCTATTCGAGCTGAATTTTTTTTTTTTATTTTTATCTGAAGTTTTTACGCGTTGCTTTGAGTCGTTATTTTTTCTTTTGGTCTGTTAAGGGTTAGGTGGACTTTGACGTTTTGTCCAGTTACATGTTGTAATTTTTTTTGTTTTAGGGTTTTGCAGTTATTGTTGACATTTTAGACGAGAGATATCTCTTTTATATTTGGTCTTATCTTGGGGTGATATCTTTTTCGCTGCTTTTCAATTTAAGGTTAGAAATAATAATAATAATAATAATAATAATAATAATAAGTGTTTGGTGTAGTGTGTCAATGGCTGTGTGAACGTGTGTGCTGCAGAGAGGACAAAGCAGTATCTATCGATGTGCTGTTGGTAAACCTGGTGAAGTGCATGGAGAAGAGTCGTGAGACTGTCGACACACTTGTACTCAGGGATGTATTCTTCGACCATGACAAATACTGCTGTGTAGAGAGAGAGGTAAGATTCACAATGTATACTTGTGCGTTGCAGCACCCTGGCACATTAAATAAAATAATAAATAACGTTAATGTATGATAATATAGGCTTACTTTAACTAATCAAGCTGTCAGCAAAAACACACAAAATGCAAACATATGTTCTTAATTAATGATTTTATGTTTACAGAAAATGAAAAGAATGTGTAACAAATGTATACTTATTAATATTATCATTATCAATTTTGTGTGGCTGATCTAGACCGCACGCGTCTGAAATATTTTCCGTCTTCTACCTGCTGCCAAAATAACTGCATGTCGCAGAACTCTTCCAGTGGGGCATAAAAATTAAATCTAGTGAGGCATAAAAATTAAATTTAGCTTTTTCCCGTTCTTTCATCCGCTGGTATCTCCTATCTGTCTCCAATAACGAAAACGTTTGTCGCTTACTTTATTTTGCCCCACATTTTTTTTTCTAATGGATAGAGCTCGAGATATTGTTTAATATTTTTACATAATAGAAAAATTCTTTAATATTTGCCTGATTCGTCCAAATTATTTTGGCGCTAAATGCAGCCAGGCAAAGCGAAGCTCCCTGAGAATTGTAATGTTCAAATCATTCAGCTTCAAAAATGACATACTTTCAAACACGTTGAACGTTGAAAACACGTTCTTATTGGCTAACACATTTATGACGTAGCCTTCCTTGTTATTACTAGCCGCCGTTCACCAGGCACTGTCGTGTGTGTTGGAATTTATCACAGACTAGTAAAAAAAATTAACAAACCCAGTTATGTAAAAATTTGCTCGGGAAATTCAACCGTTGCTATGGTATGCGTGGTTGTAGATTTGGTAGCTAAGAACGTAGATTTCACTGATGTTAATTTTAAAGGAGTGAAGACAGAAAGCCAGCAAGGTATTAGTAATGCTCACAAATTGCAACGTTTTAATTGCATCTTAAAATTAAATAGAAACATGTACTCACAGAGTATCATGGAGGTTGACAGTTACACACACGAAAACGAACGACACATTTTGCGAGGAAAGCACGAATCGCTACGTTTCACCACGCATGGCTTCGTCGGGCGAAGAGAAGACACTGTACTGCAATATGGCGGATGGTAACTGGTTAACCTAGCTGCCAGGAAGTGAACTAGAGTGGTAGGCGGTAGATTTGAAGATGAATTGTGGTTATCAGAGGTTGAGGCCAGGTGACTGTCTGGATTTTGTTATGTATTGGTGGACCAGTTCCCATCGCCTTAGCTTTGCATTATTGATGGATGGCTTTCACCACTCTGCTTGTGTAGCAGGAATCAAAATGTAGATTGTGGGATGCTGCATGAGCTACAACTGGCTTGTCTAGTGAGTCCACATTGGTACCAGCTAGGGCCTTTTTGGTGTTGGCCCTGTGGCCATTCATCCTCTGCCTGAGGGTGTTGGTAGTGAGACCAATGTACTCAGACGAGCAATGTTTACATTGTAGCTGGTAAATGAGGTTCTCTGTGGCACAGTTGTAGCTGCCCAGGATGGGGTAGGTTTGGTTAGTGAGTCGGCTATTGAAAGACATGGATGGTTGGTGTATGGCACAAGTGCCGCAGCGTCGGCTATTGCACGGATGTGACCCCTTGGTAGTGGTGGGTGTATTGACTATTGGACTAGATGGTAGTTTGGGGCGAACAAGTTTGTTTCAGAGATTTGAAGATAGGCTCTGAGTGAGAGGTGAAGACGTTAATATTTTGTGACCAGAGTTGAGGATGGCGTTCAGTTTGTCCAGACCTTCATGGTAGGGTACCACTAGAGGTATGTCAGTGCTGCTGGTCTTGGTAGGAGTCCCCTTACCAGATATGGCTAGTTGGATTTGGTTGTGGACCAGTTTTTTCGGGTATCCTCTGTCACAGAATGTCTTGAGCTATATGGTCACACTGTCTGTTAAGGTCCTCCTCACTGGAACATATTCGTTTGGCTCTAGTGGCAAGGCTGTATGGTAGGGATTTTTTTAGCATGGAGTGGATGATAGCTGTTGAAATGAAGGTATTGCAGACTGTTAGTGGGTTTGGTGTGAACTGAGGTTTGAATCAGGCCATTGCGGAGGATGAGTTCCACATCAAGGAATACTGCGAGAGACTTAGAGTATGACCAGGTGAAATCGAGCATACTGTGGGAGTTCAGGTCATCTAGGAAGCTGGTAAGGGTATCTTCTGTGGAGGTCCAGATCATAAAGATGTCATCGATGAAGCACATCCAGCAGAATGGTAGTGTTGGTTGGTGGTTCATAAAGTATTCCTCCAGTTTGCCCATGAACAAGTTAGCATAGTAGGTGGCCATACGAGTACCCATGGCTGTTCCTCTGACCTGTGGATATACTTTGTTCTGAAACCTGAAGCAGTTGTTGGTTAATGTGAGTCTGGCTAGTTCGACTAGAATTGCAGTGGATGGTTTGCTGTCCGGAGATCTTTTGTTGAGGAAGTGTTATATGGCTGATATCCTAGTGTGTGTGGTATGTTGATGTATGATGAGGTGACATCAATCGTGACCAGATATGAATTGGAAAAGATGGTATCCAGGTTTTTAAGGCGTTTTAATTATAGGTCTGAGTTTGTCAATTTGATTTAAAATTCCCGAATGATAATTTAATTACTTACTTTGAATTCATTTTAATGTTTCAGATCCGGCAAAGAATTATAAATTTAGGTTTAAAAAGTCAGCCGAATGAAGTTCGGTTGCGTAAAAAAAATTATCCTAACGAGCTAATAGCTAGAATGCATTTAAACAAACCTGCCACAGACTGGTTATCGAACGTCCTGTTTGTGTGAGTCAGGAAAATGATATAGCGGATGATTTTTTTATTACAAGTAAATTTTTTCTCTCAATAACTCACAACCTCACACATTGTTACTCTACACTCAACCTTGGCCATCGTTATTTACGTTTTCCAGTTTTTCACTCATGCGAATGCCGGGAGTCCTTAAATATGGCCTGAATTCAGGTTCAACAGGAAGAATATTTTAAGAAATTAATCTCTTAGTCAAAGTAACAACTAACAATAGCAGCATTGCTGTGGAGAAACAGTGGGTGATTGAACATCTGTATGTGACTAATGCATATTTGCATAGTCCAGTAAGCTGCAGTGTTTTTATGAAGCAACCAGAGTTATTTGTAGAATTTGATGCTGAGAACTATGTATGTAAACTTAGGAAAAGTATTTATGGACTTCCCAATTCAAGTAAAGATTAGAATGTATGTATTGACAGGGTAATGCAAAAACTAGACTTTAAGAGATGTGTAAATGAACCATGTGTATATGTTAAGGAAAAGTGTATTATTGGATTGTATGTGGATGATGTTCTTATCATTGGTAACACAGATGTAGTGAGAACAGTAAAAATTGAGCTGGGAAGAGAGATAGAAATAAAGGATTTAGGAAAGGCTACTAATGTCCTATCCATTAAGGTGGAGCAGGTGTTATGCTAAGTCATGGGTTGTACATTGACAAGATACTCAGGGATTTCTCAATGATGAATGTAAACCTAGCAAAACAATTTTAACCCACTGGGTATATGTATAGCAAGAGTAGGTGACGAGCAAGAATTTGATGACACTATTTATCGTAGTGCTGTAGGAAGCCTGTTGTACTTATCAAATAATACTGGGCCGGACATTGCATTTGCAGTCAGCAAAGTTAGCCAGAAATGCCAAATGCCAAAAGTTAGGGATTGGAAGGAAATTAAGCATATCTTGAGATACCTTAAGGGCACTAGAGATCTGAAGTTATGCTTCAATGGTAGTAATAAGGGTGTCATAGTATATTGCAATGCAGACTGGGGAGGAGATGCTGAATCAAGGAAATCAGTTAGTGGTTATGTAGTAGTTGTATCAGGGGGAGCTGTCTCACGGCATAGCAAGAAACAGAACTGCATAGCTAGATCAACCATGGAGGCCGAATACATAGCCATGACTGAGGTTTCAAGGGAAGTGATGTGGATGAGAGAGATACTATTGGAACTAGGAATGGGAGAATTCATGAGTACCCCATGTATTATCTTTGCTGATAATGCAGCTGTGATTAAACTAAGCAAAACTGGTAATGTGGCTGAACGCTCTAAACACATTGATATTATGTATCATGTACGCAGAGAACTAACAGAAATAGGGTATATTAAGTATGTACATGTAGCTTCAGAGGACAACGCTGCAGATTTGCTTACTAAAAATGTATCAAGTGTAAAGGTACAACATTTTTATAAGACCATAGGGTTAGAATAGAATAGAGCATTGTTATTGAAGAGTGAGAGAAAGTAAAATGAGGTGAAAAGGAAGGGGGAGTGTTGGAATATTATCTTTTTCACTCATTTATTCTTCTTTATTTATTTTTTTCTTTTTTTTTTTCTTTAGCTGTATGTAAGCACTCAATTATTCTGAGATGTTTATTGTGTTTTTTTTTTCAAGAGATTTTTTCTTTGCTCTATGCCTATTGTGTTGTTCTATGACCATTGTGTGTGTTTTGTTTTATCTCTATTGTCAGGAAGCTTTTTTTAATTGTTAGGGAAAGAAAAATGGAGAATAGTATGATGCAGGGCATGAAGATTGTATATTTCTTGAAGTGAAAATAAAAGATTTTTTTGGTACGAAAGTTCTAATTATTTGAACAATAAAGGAAAATAGTTAATCGTTAATCTAGCTCTCCACATTATGTATGAGAAGTTTTGGGGAAACATTGCTTACGCTCTAATTTTTAAAAGTAATAACATTTCTCATATGTAGATTATAAGCAGTTTTTGCTATTCTGGGTTCCAGTAAACATAAAAAAAAAAAAAAAAAAAAAAAAAAAAAAAAAAAAAATTTTTTTTTTTTAAAAAAAAAAAAAAAAAAAAAAAAAAAAAAAAAAAAAACATGAATGGATGTTTGTTCTGTGTTAAAAGAAAACATAGTAATTACAGTATAAACTATTGTAGATGAAAGTAGGCATGCAAAGAACAAATGTTTCAACTGTACGAGCTTCTATAGGTCTCAAGAAACTATTACAAATGCCAGACATTTTGTGCTTTTAATTGGCCTGTAATTTGTAAAGAAACATATGAATTTTATGACATAGCTCATTGGATTTCATACTGTAGAGCAAAAGGTTTTGTTATTACTATTATTGCATATACTAAATGCAAAATCACAGAAAATAAAACAATGACGTATTTGTTGAGTAACATTGTCCTAGCCCTGTTTTACTCATGTCCTTTGGTTTGACGAAGTGAGTCAGTTGTTTTAAATTTATTGCTCCATTTACCAATCCTCCATCATTACAAAGATCTTCCAGTGTTCTCCATGCTTTCTTTGCTGATTCAATATCTGCTATATCACCTTCAAAGTTCTCCCCAACATATTTGAAAATTATCGCTAAAGCAATTACATTGTTTCGGGCACGTCATCTCGTTTCAACTTGAGATAACACAAAGCCTGGTGCATCATCATAACCCAACACAGCTTCCCAGACATCCTTCAAGAGTAATTCCTGCTTAACCTTCAATGCCCATGAAAAATAATTCTCAACTGTAAGCTTAGCTACATTCCTGTTCAAAGTCTCTTCATCAACTGCTAATGATGCCATTTTGCTAATCAATTTACTTCACAAATACTCACTTCTTTTATCTTACCCAACTTCATACTCACATTATTATTACTTTCCAAAAAACATGACTGGGATGCATCTGGGCCCATAACCTGTTCAAATATTTATAACTTTCGTACCAAAAAGTCTTTTATTTTCACTTCAAGAAATATACAATCTTCATGCCCTGCATCATACTATTCTCTATTTTTCTTTCCCTAACAATTAAAAAAAAAGCTTCCTGACAATAGAGATAAAACAAAACACACACAATGGTTATAGAACAACACAATAGACATAGAGCAAAAAAATCTCTTGGAAAAAAAATAAAATAAACATCTCAGAATAATTTAATGTTTACATACAGCTTAAAAAAAATAAAGAAGAATAAATGAGTGAAAAAGATAACACTCCAATATTTAGAATGCATTTTTTATGTATTACACATTACATTAAAATCTTAGTGTATTGGCAATGTTTCACGACATTGCCTTTTACATCATACCGAGTACTAGTGAAAAAAATGTACCCCGATACTTAGTAATATGTACACAAACTAGTCAAATAATTAAATAGCGCAGTGTTGAACATTAACGTGTCCAAAATATTATGCTTCAAAATACTGTGTATATATATATAAAAAACACAAGCTTATAATAATTTTTCTTCTAAACATATTTTTTTGATTTGACTTTATAAATGTTTCTCTATGATAATGTTATGTACTAACAAGACCATTGATTGAAATGTACGCGAAATTCATGTTGAAAAATTTAACGTGTTTTCTTGTAACCTGCAAGACTTTTAACAGGAATATTCTATATTTTAAAAAATGCAAAATTTCCATCTCTTTATGTCTAATATGAAGTACCATCAGTGGCGGTGCGTAAGGCCGTGCTCTCGTGCTGTAGCACTGAGTAAAATTTTACAAAGTTATTGTGTACTTGTTTTTTTTTTTTTAATTTCAGGCAATGTGCCACAATGTATTCTTCTAATCTTTCTTTATAAGAGATCGACTGCTTTGCGCTAAGTTTTATAGGCGGACGGAATTTTCCCAAGTAATGTGTAAGCCGCCCTTTACTATGGTGTAAACCTGTCTCGGTGCTCCCACTGACTAGCGCACGCCTGTTACTCCCCTTTCCTTCCCCCTGTCCTCGCCACTAGTGTAGAGAGATGCGGGAACCTCGCCCTTATCAACACCTGCTCCGTGCAATGAGCAGAGTAGCCCTGCTACCTACTGCGCAAGCGCGCGACAGTTACGTCAGCACGTTGACAATGATGGCCGCTCGCGTTGCGCACGTGTTTGTACATTGCAGACTTGTAAACAAAGTAATTTTCGGTGTCGCATGGACGTGTAGCTGATTTAGAATAACTTTTATGAATAGTACGTTACTATGTATTATTATTGTAATTTGTGGACGTCAGTGACGTGATACTGTGCATAAATAATGAACTGCTGTAGAATCTATGTTATTAGTCTCTGACGCAATGGATACATTACCGACGCTTAATGATGAGATAATTTGGTAAGTCGAATTTTACAATATTGATTCATTTTTGTGAAAATTCTGTGTTGCTTGACTGAAAGTGGAAAATTATTTTAAGGTCTGTGTCCGTGGTTTATTAGTGGCAGGTTTGTTTTCCGAATGTGACGTGGTACGAACTGCACACGTTTATTTACGTGTTTCGTAATTGTAATTAATTTCGCAGGCCTAAGGCCTAGCTAATAATAAAACGAGCTGCGCAGTGTATGTGTTGATTTTCGAGTGGACAAGCACATGAAACGTCTAGTTTTCATAATTGAATGAGGTATTAAGTTATAGTTTTCGGAATAGTTATTAAATCGTATGAAAATGATATGCCGATGCGGGGCTGAAGATATGCATAGACCTACTTTGCGTGTGTTATAAAATTGCGTCTGCATTTAGACAAGCTGAACTCTAATGTAGTCTTAAGACGTCTCACATGCGATATTGTTAGCATTTTATCTACGAGTCGGGTTCACATTAATCGTGAGGATACACAGAGGGAATGCAGTAAGAACGAATGTACAGAAACTGAAATTGTACGATACTTACTTGCCGTTAGTGGTATTAATTGCTTGTGTATTTAATGAGTACCTATAGGCCTACAGTGTAGATATCATTTTTCGGAGCAGTGTCATGTAGCCACAAAAAAAGAAGTCCTCGGCTCGGTTTCACCAACCTCTGTTAAGCATGTAACATTTGTTAAAGGGAATTAACAGACAATTTTACACGTTAAATATAACGTAAATAAAAACTCACGGCAATTTTTTTGTTAATATGCAGCGGAAAGATACAAACTGGTTGAAAATAGAAATTAAACAAGGCTTTCGTTTTAAGTAGGCTACTCACATTATCACAAACTGTCAGTAGGCATTTTTTTTCCTTTTGCAAGCTAAACCAGTTTCGTATTGTTGGGTAAGTTGCATACGTACGTGAAGGCGCAGACTATGCCATGCAACAGCTGTACAACAATGTGATTGTGTGTATTATGGCTGCTGAACACTTTTGACACATTATAATACATGATTATCAGACGTACTCTGAGAATATTGTTAAATATTATGTTTTCAAGAAGACAAGAGTATTTATAAATTACAATTAATACAAAACTAAACTTAACTCTTTAAGGTGAAAGTTTTTTTAAACACACTTTATTGGCTACATTACTGCTTACCATGAAACGCAGTGCAATTTCTCAATACAAGTAAAGCAAAAGTTCTATACCTTTGAGTTAAAAATATGATTATTAGTAGGGAAAGAAAGTATAGCAATTTGGAGGGAGAGGAGGTGAAGGACATTATATTCAGAGCACTGAGCTCAAAACATTGACCGGCCGCCACTGAGTACCATATATATATAACATGCATCTTTTCTGTACAAATCTATCAAATTCTGCTACAGCCTGACAGTAAAAAAGTGTATTTTTTGTTATAAGCTACAGCAGTTTGGAATTGTATTGTACAATTTTCTCTTACAAAATTTGCATCACTGGGCAGTAAGAATTCTCTGTTCTTCTGGTAAAATACTTTGCATTGGAAAATCAGATTCATCAAGTCGCGGTTAGGTTTGTTTAGACACATACTCAATTGTAGTTCTCCTGTTAATCTTACGTTATTTACTTAAACAATAATTTCACAACACAGACGCAATAGTATACGTGTGCCAGGGGAGAGTATTTGCCCCCTTTTTTTGTGAATCCTTGAAACATGGGCAATCCTTAAACAATCTACGTGTCACCATACAATAATTTTACTTGTTCTTTATTTTAATACAACATAATATGTAATTCAATGTTATTTTATGAAAGCAAAACTCCATTATCCAAGACAGGGATAATTTTCTATGTTGTACCAGTCGCAAAAATGACTGCGTGTCGCAGAACTCTTCGAGTGGGGCATAAAAATTGTATAGTTTTCTCTTTCTCTTGTCCGCTGGTAGCCACCTCTATCTCCAATAACAAAAACCTTGGTCTCTTATTGCATTCTGCCCTGCAATTTCCTGTGGACGGTGCACAGGAAATTGTTAAAATAATTGGTAAACAGTTAAATTACTAACGAAAGGAAAATTCACGGGGTAGGCTACCATCATTGGCAGGATATTCTATTATTATATTGTAAAAAATTAAAAATATTTGGAATGAATGGTTTTCAATAAACGACTTTAGTTTGAGCGTTTCTTGCGTGCTCGAAGAGTGTATCCGCCTAAGCTAGCTGCGGACTGACCAAAAATGGCAGACGAGTATACCTAGTCATTATAGGATCTATGGGGGTCGTCATTGCTTAATTTACATAAGATCACTGTTCATAAATCGGAAGAAAATGCAGCAATGGGGGGCAATAAAACGCACTTTAAGAAGAATAGCAATAGAGGACACATGCTTATTTCTATATGACGAAACAGAAACAAATTAAAAGCACTCTCAGAGCGATGGTAGAATAGACAGTAAGCCTATATAGACATTTTTTATGCTTGAAAAGTTTGGCTTATAACAAATTATATTGAATTGGACTCGCCTGACAAGTCGGGGGTGGGGGAGCCAGCGTATAGGAGTAAGCCTCACGTAGTAAAAGAAAAACGGTAATATATTTTAGCATTATTATTTCTAGCAGTACATCCAGTGAAAGAATAGAAAATGACTGTCAATTATAAATTAGCTATTGTAATTTTTTATGAAGAAATAAAAGCGACAATGGTGGGCGACTACTGTCTTCGATAAGCGGGGCTGTTCTAGAGATACTTCTCTCTCTTTGGGCAAACAACCAAGGACTGGAAAAGTGGTGGCGGGGTTTTGGTGTGTGAGAGAGAACGCGGAAGGGAGAAGTCGGTCGTCAGGGATGCTAGGTGGAGGGATGTGTAAGTTATTCTTCGATATATTAACGGGGTTTAGGTTGTTGAAGCGTTAATAAGTCAGGGCTGTTGAGTGCTGACGACCAAATGATATACTATTACTAGGTGAGGTAATACTGAATGGTTACATGTAACTGTATGTAAGAGTATGTAATGTATGCATGCCCTAAACCCACAATTTCCAAAGGCAAAAAAAAATGCTCATTACGGATGGATGAGTGGAATAGTTAGCTAAATGGAAAGGTTACTCGAACAGGCTATGATTTTGAATATTTGAGGAAAAACATGATCATGGCATACATCTAGTTCAGTTGATAAGTATAATGTTGTGCCTCATTATAATTACAGACTTCCTTGTTTATAAAAAAATATTTAGTTAGAAAAGTAAATTGTGACGTTATTTTATTAAAGACGCATATCATGTTAGTTGTAATTTTTTATTTAGGTGCTGGGACACAAAGATTTTTATTGAAATTATTTTTTCTTACCCAGCTTATCTTGGTTTTGTTTCTTGTTTATGTTCGTTTTTAATTTAAACAGGATAGGAAATTTGACGACTGAGAGGAAGAAAATGGTCAAAATGTGATACCATGTTGTTCTCAATACTTTATTAACCCAATAACATATAATTGTACTCTAATGTATATAAGTTTGCGTACATAACAAACTGTACTATTATTTCATGTTCAGCCCGTAAGATGAAAAAAAGAATTAAAAGATTGATTGAATTTGCTACATATGCCTCCTAGCAGTTGCATCCTGGATCCCCCACCCCCTTCCTTATCCTCTTCAGACAAAATCACTGATAGGGCACTTACACGCTGGGCTCGGAGTGTGGTTCAGTTCTATAAATGTATGCCAGGCCTTATTCATACCGGCAATACTATTCTACGTCTGTTATAACTAGTCGCAGAAAGACAATCTGTGACTCACACACATACTTGCCACATGCCAGCAGGAACTCTTATCTGCCTGGGTATCGTCTTTCTCCTCTCTTCTCCATCCTGCTCCTGTTTGCATCGTGTTACTAGTTCAATGAGCTGCCACTCAGATCACGCTGCATACGCCAACAGCCGATCGTAGCGCTATCCTACGAAGAGTATATGAACCACCACAAAACCCTGCGTGCGAGAAAAATGTTACTCCAACACATTCTTAAAGTCAAACTATATAAAATTACGTGAACAATATGTTTTGGGTGTAACTAGTGAATTAGTTAAATAAATAATTAAGTTTTACTTCTGAAAGAACGTATTGAATGTTGCGGTCTTATCTATAATGTATAATAATATTGTATTAGCGATGCACCCCCATCGAGTTGGTTGCATGTTGATCTTGGGCTAGTAGGCTGCCAAAGTTCCTGAGTTGTGACACGACACAAGCCCTACAATGGAGCAATGTCGGTGTTCAGTAATATTTGCGTGCCCTGTGGTGTGTGCCTGCACTACGGGACTCTTTCCCAGATGGGTGCATGAATATCTGTTCCTGCAGGTATGCGTGCTCTCATCGAAGTCTCAGTGGATCTCAAGATAGTGTCGCGGTAAGTTTGAGCAACGCGGCAAGCACCGATATGTCTCTCTATAAGAAAGTTAACCTTCAATACTTAACATTTTGGTCCTTTGGGTCGGATTTTTACTTCTTCGCTTCTTTTCGTATAAACTTTTTAAATGTTTTATGTTTCACGTAATATGCAAGAAGTGACTGACTACCATGCACGTGTTACATACAGGAACGCTCGGCGTCAAGAAACAGTTCATGTCTCGTAGAATCCACTCGCGTCTCGTACATCCTCGGAAGAATTGAAGATACCAATCCTCCACACGTAATTTTAATGTTCTTTCTGTGTGAATTGGCATTACGTTTTTTAAATACTGGCTGCATTCACGGTGTGAGGCCTCAATGCTCTGTTACGAAAAGTTGTGTTGTTACGAAAAGATGTGTACGTATTTCACACGTCTGCGTACGAATTGAGAGAAGAGAAGAATGAAAACACTTGCGGTTTCTACAAGTATTTTGTGTCCTCAAGGTTGGTCGGGTGTGTGGCGTACGTGATTGGTGGTTGTGGAGTGCTTGGTGATTTAGGCCGTATCGCCACGTGGGTGAGTAGCGGTGTTTCATCACGTTTTTTCGTTTTGTGTTGTCTGTGTCCGCCTTCCGTTTGTAGCCTGTTTACCCATCGGCACGTGGCCGCTCGTCTTTGTATAGTCCCTTGTTCTGCCGTTTTATAAAGACTTCTTTCGGCCTGTTTTGTATATGCACATAACTATTATCATCCTATATTTATAGTGAATTGTCGTATTTGTCTATCTTCAATCTTGAAATGGGTTTCAGAGCAGTGTTATTGAAATTTAAGCTACAGGAAACAAAATTAAAGCACATATTTGAGAGAGTACAAGCACTATTAAACAGCCCACAAGTTACTCTGGAAGTGGTCCACGAAGTTAATGCTTTAGGTGCACAGCTTGAGGTAGTAGATGATACTGTAACCGCACTGTGCAATGATTTCTTAAAGTTAGACCCACTTCCCGATGATTTTGACGAAAATCTTCTCGTGGCACAACCACGAAAATTTCTCCTCTCGCGTAGTAGACACCAGGTGTGTTATAGCCTCATTTTTATCGACACACATTGTGCAAGAAGTACCAGCTACTCCTGTTACTGCCTCATCTTCTAGCGTACGACTTCCAAAGATCAATTTGCCCTCATTTGAAGGTCAGTGGGAGGAGTGGCCATTGTTTTCACAGTTATATCAGGCCATAGTTCACGAGAACCAGTCTCTAGCAGCGGTAGAGAAATTTCAGTATTTACTGGGGTGTCTTAAAGGAGAGGCACTTCAACTCGTAAAAAACCTTCCAATTTCAGCTGAGAACTATCCAATAGCCTGGGGACTTTTGACATCTTGTTTTCAAAATGTAAGGAAGCTAACCACCCTTTATGTAAACAGAATCCTGGATCTCCAACCTGCTAACTTAGTAGACGTCAACTCAATCAAGCTGTTTGTTAACACGTTTAATGAGAATGCTAGGGCACTGGAAGCATTAGGACACAGTATCATTGATGACAATCCTATTTTAATAACACTGTTGCTGAGAAAATTGGTTGTAGGACTGTGCACAAAGTTTGAAAACTCTCATAAAACTAGTACTGACACACTGCCCAAAGTTGCAGAACTACTTGGTTTCCTACAACATAAGGAAGTCAACATGGACTGTGCTATGGATGTTGGGACTAGAGTGGGTGGAGGTGGTAGCAGTATTCAGGGTATTCCTAAGAGCTCAGTTCATAGCAAGACCAGCAGTGTTGCTCAATACAGATCTGTATTTGTGTCCGACTCAGAACCCCAGCCAGTGAAAACTTGTGTGATCTGTAAACAGCTCACACATTCTATTTACAAATGCCCAGAGTTCATCCACGCCTCACCATCTGAGCGACAAAACCTTGCACGTAGCAAGAAGTTGTATTTAAATTGCCTAGGAACAGCTCATGCAGTAGTGTCATGCATGTCATCTCACACATGCTTCAGGTGCAAACAGAAGCATCATACTCTTCTTCACAATGAGGTCAAATCCAGTGATGTGTCAGATACGTCAGCAGAATATTCTAACACAGAAATTCCCCCAGATCAATTTGTAGGTATATCTGCTCATAATCGCACCTCA
>PNEQ01117112.1:0-26431 GCA_003012365.1 Medauroidea extradentata | reverse complement strand
AGTAACCAGCGAAATCAAAATGGTGCATGAATTTGACATGGCCGACAAATACACAAAACAAAATGACTGACAATATGTCAAAACAAAATGGAGGGTACAATATGGCTGCCAAAACAAAATGGCAGAAACAAGATGGTTGCCAAAACAAAATGGCAGAAACAAGATGGTTGCCAAAACAAAATGGTAGAAACAAGATGGCTGCCAAAACAAAATGGCAGAAACAAGATGGCTGCCAAAACAAAATGGTGGAATTCAAGATGGCTGCCAAAACAAAATGGCGGAATCCAAGATGGCCGACCATTTCACCACTGCACCACAGCCAGAAGCCAACTGACAGAGAACCTACATTTCCTATCTACTGAAGGCCACCATTTTGTTTACTATGTCAGGGTACTTTCCAGTTGTAAACATGCTTATAACTTTAACCAATGCAGGTACTAACAATTGTATACATTGTTTTATAGACTGGGTTGTTATATTATTTTGAAGTCTGTCTATGACTTGTGTTATTTTTGTGCTGTTTACTGGTGTGTAAAATGTGTGTCTGTACACACTCATTGTACTTAATTATTTATACAATCATTTGGGTGGGTGTTGATGGAGGCAGAGTTTTTATCCAATTATTGACAAGTGTTCACAGAGAATGTAAGCAATTTCCTTCTGGTTCGTAATTATTGCAGCGAAATGGCTGAGACAAGTTACAGTTAATGACCTCCGTGACGCGACGCGCGTGACCTTCCCTAACCCCGCTGCTGCCAGACTGAGGAGTATGGCAGTGAACGCGAGGTAGCCTACTTAATTTTGGGTTGTGTATGCGGCCGGTCTTAATTGTAGTGAAATACAGATATTGAACTAATGACATAATTACGTGAATTGTGGATTAAGTTGACACAATTTACTTAGCACGAATCTGACATTAACATAGCACTAACCTGAGCCCTTGAGGATACAAAATAACATTATAAAAATTACGCATCGCTTTGTAGATGGACTTGTGGGGCTGTCAGGTTGGTAAAGTTTTGCCACTCGACTTGTCAACACTCATCAACTCCCTCTGCTTTAATACAAAAATTATGCTTGCACTTTAATTAATGTGACATCATATTACACTAAACCAAAGAAACTGCACTGAGTATTTACATGGTACACTTAGTGGGAGAAATATTGGCTACGAGATGCAGTACTTAATAATCACTAAACATATTAGGTGTGTGAATTCTTGATAATTAAACAAATAGGTGGTTATACGGTGCCACTGGTATTAATCATGGTCAGGATGTTGCCGCAAGTGAACGCAGGTCACGTGAAAAGTGGGCTGAGGTCGCTGACTGGCAACCAATGTCAATTCCTTGTAGAAACAACTTAACATGCCTGAATTAGAGTATATTCAACGTGTTGATATTGATAGGTACTCCGAATATCAAATGTTGAAAATAACTATATGAATAAAATTTGCAATATTGTGGCAGAACTCGTAAGATACAGAATTGCTGATTTATTTGGAATGAAAGCATGCTGGTAGGCTGGTAGTTTTGATGATGTTCTGGAACCATATACAATGACCAACGAGAAAATAAGTGGAAATACTTACCCAATACTCTCCACGATCATCCCACTAAATGCCGTCTTTGCAATCTTTCATCTCATATGAATAACAAAAACTGCGTAGTGACATTTGCATGAGCATTACACATAAACTCTAAGTCTAAGTTTCCAAATTACACACACGATTGCTTACATTGTTTGGCAATGCTGGGACCTATTTTACAAAGCTACTAGTTATGAGCTACAAGAGTTCATATTTACAAGTACTTGTAATTTACGTTTCAATAATATTACTACTATCTAATACTATGTTTAATGCTTTTACAACATCTTTAATGCAGCGACAGATGCCTCTGACATTACATGCATGCCAGATATTGCATTATATAGACCAGTACCATGCCAGTGAAGAGCGACACACAATTTTGTTTTTGCTGTTAATGCAGCAATTTTATTTGTTTCGGATGTAAATTGCAGTCCAATGTCTGAAAGTAACATTTCAAGTCTTGGGGAAGAAATACGAATACTCAATCAAACTGCATATTTAACCGTTCCTTAAATATTTTTCCTCGTCGCAGTATACTTATTTCATTAGTTGCTTGGGCATCATATTCTGAGTAACTGTACATAAGGGGCCTCCCTACAAGCACTTGAAAAGTGTTGCAGCGAGTTGTGTTTTATTCTTTCTTTGAGGACACTACTAAACACCTATTATATTGCTATAACTACGAAAAGAACACATCCTTCAAAATATCTCGCTATAGTTACAACAATTTGGCATGTTTATTAAAGCCTTCATTTTCGGAATACTTAAAATGACCATAAATGTGTTTTTCAGACTTCCATATCTGGGACAATAACAATCGGAACCGAAGAATACACTTATAGAAACAAGAGTTAGAGTTTAAACTATGCTGCCTATGTATAAAATAATGTGGTAATCACATAAATTCTCATTGTAAAGAGGATAATAGTGAAGCACTGCATGTCACCTCAATTTCTTGCGCGGTTAGGCGATTATACATTACGTACGTTGGCCAAGAGCAACCTTATCATTCCTGCCTCTCACACACAAACGCAGCCTATCTAGGGAGGCCCCTTAACATTTCAGCTATTACTATGTTCTAAAATAACTGTCGACACTTGAATTGCATGTAAACAACACCCCTAACCCAACTTGTAGAGTCATATTAAAACCTGGTGAATAGGATCACTGTGGTGTGAATAGCATCAAAATTTGAAACAAATTTCTAGCCAACGTTTTTTTTTGTAAGTTGTTTTTTTTTTTAATTCAAGTTCTTATCAATGTATCTGTCAACAACATTAATTTGCCTATAAATAAATATAAGTTTTCTAAAGCAAGTATAGCACTGATAATTTCGTTCTAAATCTATTGATCCAATTCACCCCAGTGATCCTATATTAACCCTGTTCTACGGTACCTACCCAGCTTTCTTGCTTGTCTTAAATTTATTATTTATACAAATATATTTTACAAGATTAAATATATGTGAAACAAAAATGCTTGTAACTATTAAAAATATTACTCGTAACTGATAAGATTTACTTGTAGGTCGCAGAAACTCTTTGTAGGTTTGTGAAACAGAACTTCATATTTTCCTACAAGTTACAAATAAATTTACTTGTAACTTGTAGACTTTTTAAAATGTTGATTGCTACCATGTTACCAATGCTGAGCCACCCGACAAACAAACGATTTTCTGCTGCTGGCATAATGTAGGTTATGAAATGTTGGGCCAACATACTGAGAAATAACCACTAACGTGACACGCATGACTTTTCGAACGCCTGCTGCTGCCAGACTGAGGAGCACTGTGGCGGACGCGTGGTGGCCTGCTTAGAGGTCACGCATCATGACTCCAGGAAAATAATTTTACACATCATTGCACAGTTACACTTCAATTACACTGATAAATGTCTTAAAATGTCCTTAATTTTGGATTGTTTATGCAGCAAGTCTCTTAGCTTAATGGAGACTCTAAATTAAGTGAAATAGACTATTTAATACTCGATATAACTGGAAAAGAGTCACCAGCATTAGTAGGTCAAGGAGTTCCAGAAACATGGACTCAAGTCACTGAAAATGTGCCTTTAGTTGTGAACAAATCCCCCATAAGCAACATAGCAGCATCAACAACGTTGCCAAAACCATCCGACGAACGAAATGAAACCGATAGGTTTGTAAGAAGATAAGCAACTCAATAACTACGACCAGATATTAGGGTTATAAAAGAATTTCAGATGAAACTTACAACTAATACAAATACAGTAATATCCAGTTAATAAATTTTAGAAATGACAGATAAATGTTTTCTCGCTAACAAAAAATGCTTAAGGCTGTTTTAATGAACACATTGCAATACTGTTATAAGTAGGCTTGGTTACACGGAATGAAAATTTACTAAACAGTAGTGTCATATGTGGGAACAGTTAAGAGTGTTTTATTCTCCAAATTAAACAGGATAAAACATTATTCTACTAACATATACTTAATTGAATATAAAGCTATGCCTAGAATATAAACATAAAACTAAATATTTTCTGTTTAAAGGAAGAACGAAAAACGCAGTAGTGACGAGCACGTGCTAAACACACATAAACACTTGCTTGATGAAAAATTAGCGGTGAAGGTATAACATTTAAAACTAAACTACAATCTGCAACTGCAAAATCTGTATCTCGAACAGCAGCTTCAGTTGCCAAGATATTAATTTTCATTTTAGTTTCCTGCTACAAAGTCTCAGCAGTATTCAGCTGTGACAATAGATGACAGCAATGTTTGTTTCGAAGACGATTTTACAAATGTTACTGGACAGTAACGGGAAAGTAACCATACAACGACTGAGTGTTTTAATCGCCAAATATACTTAGTGCTTTTTATTTATTTCATGTACTTTCTCCTGGTGCTACTAAAACCAACAGTAAAATAAACATATTAGTAATTGTCATAAATCCCTATTTATCAATTCCTTCGAACAGTATTTATGTAACTTCCTGGAGAAGTAACCACTCTTTGACAGGGTATGCAGAATCAGCCTGTATTACTGAATTTGCAAATTGATGCCAGCCTGCATCCATAAGAACACATGCTGCTTTCTTTTACTTAGCACAAATGCATCTTGTGTACTACTTGGCCAGTTACATGACACATAAATAAAACATCGTTAAGTGTCACTCACAACCATACAATTATAGAAATATTCCCTTGTCTGCCAACAAACTGTTCTTCGTATTCATGGGGGCATCAGTATTCACTAAAGTTCCATCAACAACACCCAAAACATTGGGTATTCCAGAAATTGCATGAAACTCTGTAATGGCACGTTTAATTTATTTTGGCTAGTTCCCTATTTCAGGATAATTTAAAATATTTACTGCTTCTATAACCTTCTTAATGGAACGACAGATGCCTTCGTCACGTAATGCATGTCAGATGTTGCATGCTACTGACCAGTACCAAGCCAGTGAAGAGCGACACAAAATGTTGTTTTTGCTGTTCACGTAGCACTTGTATTTGTTTCAGATAAAAATTGTGGTCCAATGTCTGAAAGTAACATTACAAGTTTTTGGGAAGACATACGAATGTGTTTATTAAACTCAAACATTGTATAAAACTGCTTATATATTCCGCTCCTTAAATATTCTTTCTCGTCGCAATATACTTATATCATTATTTGCTTGGCCATCTTCTTCTATGCAACTTTATAAGGGGCCTCCCTACCTGCACTTGAAAAGTGTTGCAGAGAGTTGCGTTTATTCTTTCTTTGTGTAAACTATTAAACGTCTATTATATCACTATATGTACGAAAAGAATACACCCTTCAAACTATGTCACTGTAATTACTAATACTTGAGTAGTCCAGTTCCAAAACTCTCCTTGTCCACTTTCACTAAAACTGAGCAAATCATGAAAAACTGATTTGCAAGCCCATTTGTGACATGGCTAAAGCAGTTTTTCAAATAGTTTCTGTTATTGAATAAGGAGAGTTTTGGAAAATATCATCACGTCAACTTTAGCGAACGCTTAAAAGGTACACAAATCTGTTCAGAACTCATTTTTCCTTGGAGATGGACAAGTAGAGTTTTGGAATTGGTCTACTCATTTGGCATGTTTATTAAAAACATCATTTTCTGGCTCCTAAAATGCCCAAAAATGTGTTTTTCAGACTGCCATATCGGGGAAAATAACAACCGAAAACTCAGAACACAACTATAGAAACAAGAGTTAGAGTTTGAACTATGCTGCCTATGTATAAAATAATGTGGTAGTCACATAATGTCTCATTGTTTAAATGATAATAGTGAAGCACTGTATGCCAGCTGAGTGTCATGCACGGAGAGGCGACTATACATTGTGTACGTCGGCCAACGGCAACCTTATCATTCCTGCCTCTCACATACAAATGCAGCCTATCTAGGGAGTCCCCTTAACATTTCAACTTTTACAATCTTCTAAAATAACTGTCGACACTTGAATTGCATGTAAACACATACCTCTAACCCAACTGGTAGAGATACCTTAAATCCGGGTGAATAGGATCACAGTCGTGCGAGTAGGAACAAAATTTGCAACAAATTTTACACCTACTTTTTTGTAAATTTTTTTTAAGTTACGTTCGAATCAAACTATCTGTCAACAGCATTAATTTGCCTATCAAGAAAAACAAGTTTTCGAATGCAAATATTGCACTGATAATTTCGTTCTAAAACCTTTTGATCCTATTCACCCTGTTCTACGGTACCTACCCAGCTTTCTTTGCTTGTTTGAAAAATATTATTTCTATAAGTATATTTTACAACATTAAATATTTGCGAAACGAAAATGCTTGTAAATATTTAAATTATAACTCGTAATTTGTAAGATTTATTTGTAGGCAGCAGACTCTCTTTGTAGGTTTGTGAAACAGAACTTCAAATTTTTTACAGGATACAAGTGAATTTACTTGTAACTTGTAGACTTTTCATAATGTTGATTACCATCATGTTACCAATGCTCAGCTAGCCGACATACAAACAATTTTCTGCTGTTGGCATAATTTAGGTTATGTAATGTTGGGCCAGCGTACTGAGAAATAACCACTAATGTGACACGCGTGATTTTTCGACCGCCAGCTGCTGCCAGACTTGAGCACGGCGGCGAACGCGAGGTCACCTATTTAGAGGTCATGTGTAATTTTCTCCAAAATAATTATTTCACACATCATTGCACAATTGGACGGAGTTATGCAACAACAGGCCAACTAACAATGTCAATGCAAGGGATATTTTGGTCCCATCTGTTTTCTACGGACTGATATAATTCCAAAAATATCAAGAACCCCTAACCTGAATTTTGTTGTTTGCATATTTTATACAATCAACTTTAATGATCAATATATTGGAATCACATTTTTGTTGGTTGGTCTGTTGTTGCATAACTCCATCCAATTACCCTTCAATTACACTAATAAATGTCTTGAATAGTCCTTAATTTTGGATTGTTTATGTGGCAAGTCTCTTGGCTTAATGGTGAATATAAATTAATGGAAATAGACACTTAAATACTTGACATAACTGGAAAAGAGTCAACAGCGTAAGCGAGCCTAGGAGTTCTAGAAACATGGCCTCAAGTCACTGAAAATATTCCTTTAGTTGTGAACATAGCCCCCATGAGCAACATAGCAGCATCAATAACGTTGCCAGAACTATCCGGCGAACGAAATTAAACCGACAGGCCTATAAGAAATTAAGCAACTAAATAACCATGACCAGATATTAGTGTTATAAAAGAATTTAAGATGTTAAACTAATGCAGTAAAATCCTGTTAATAGGTTTTAAAAATTTCTGATAAATGTATTCTTGTTAACAGAAAATGCTCAAGACTGTTTAAATGGCCACATTCCAATACTGTTGTAAGTAGGCTTGGTTAAGCGAATTGAAAATTTACTAATCAGTAGTGTCTTACGTGGGAACTGTCAACAGTGTTTTAATCTCCAAATAATACACGATAAAATGTTCTTTTACTAATGATACTTAATAGAATGTAATGCTATGCCTATAACATAAACCTAAAAAATATTTTCTATTTAAGGCAAGAAGAGGAAATGCAGTAGTGACGAGCATGTGCTAAATGCTCACAAACACTTGCTTGATGAAAAATTAGTGCTGTAGGTGCAGCATTCAAAACTAAATTACAATCTGCAACTGCAAAATCTGTATCTCGAACAGCAACTTCTGTTGCCAAGATTTCAATTTACATATTAATTTCCAGCTACACAGTCTCAGCAGTATTCAGCTGTGTCAATAGATGACTGCAATGTTTGTTTCGAAGGCGATGTTACAAATGTTGCTGGACAGTAACTGGGAAGTAACCATACAACGACTAAGTGTTTTAATCGTCAAATACACTTCCCGTTTTTTATTAATTTCATGAAGTTTCTCCTGGTGCTACTATAACAAACAGTAAAAGAAACACAATAATAATTGTCGTAAATCCCTATTTATCAATTGCTTCGAACAGCATTTATGTAACTTTATTTGAGAAATTACCACTTTGTGACAGAATATGCAGAATCAGCCGGTATTTCTGAATCTTCAAATAGATGCCAGCCTGCATCCATAAGAACATACACAGCTTTTTCATAGCACACTACATCGTGTGTACTACTTGGCCAGTTACATGACACATAATAAATAGATACTCGCAATTGAGCTGCCGCACGGTGGATAGATCGCACATTCCTGCCTCTCTAGAGAAGCCACTTCAAGACATCTCTGAACCTACGAACTCCCCTCACCGTCACCGAGTCATCCGGCAAAACATTCCAATTCCTCACCGACGTCACAAGCATAGACTGCCTACCCCGCTCCGTTCTCATCCATACCCTCTTAATTTTCTGGCTGTTGTTCGCTGTCCCTCTATACCCTCCCTTAGTTAGTTGACAATCAAACCCTCCCTATCCTCCCTCTCCATTCTCAATTCTGTACATCCTGACCAGTCTTTCAACCCTCCTTCTGTCCTTCAATGTACTCCATTCGATCTCTTTCATCATCACAGATGGCCTATAATTACCTTCCTCCTCTCAATCTTGCCCCTGTCTTCTTTACCTACCCTTCACTCATCTCGCCTCCCTTCTCTGCATCTTTTCCATCTCCTGCACTTCAGCTTCTGAGTACGTGTCCCGCACTGCAACAGCATACTCCAGCATAGGCCGCACCATTGTGCAGTATGCCTTTTCCTTCACCTCAGAGCCAGCCCCATTCAGAATCCTTCCCATCAAACCTAAAGCTCTTCTCCCCTTCGTAACCACCCTCTCCACCTGTCTTGTCCACCTAAGGTCACTCTGCAGCACAACCCCTAGATACTTATATTGTGTGTCGTCCTCTATCTCTTGCCCATCTAATCTGTACATTACTCTGCTTATCACTTTCTTCCTAGTAACTAACTTAGTTTTACGAACATATTGGTCTTCATCATGTTTTCCACAGTCCACGAACATAACCTGTCAATGTCTGCCTGCAAGTCGACCCCACTGCCTACCACTGAGTATAAAACACAATCATCAGCAAACAATCTTGTTTTGCTCCTAATCCCAATATCCATATCATTCGCCATAATGAACAATACTGGACCGTACACACTTCCCTGTGGCACCCCTGATGTCACCACACTTTCTGCTGACAAAGACCCCCAACTTTCACCCTCTGCCACCGTCCTTGGAGGAAGACACCAATTCATCTCACCACCCACGTGTCTTTCAGAAGTCCGTCCAGTTTTCTCGTCAAAATAAAGTGAGGCACCTTGTCGAAAGCTTTTTCAAAATTAATGAAGCAGGCATCAATCTGCTTCCCTTTATCCACTGCCTGCACTAAATTCTCTAAGAAACCTGCCAGATGAGTCTCACAAGAAAAACCCTTCCTGAAACCATGTTGGTATATCTGCAGCCAATTCTTCTCATCCATAAAATTAACTATATACTTAACCACCAATCTCTCCATCACCTTTCCTGCATTTGATGTTAGACTCACTGGCCTGTAACTGCCAGGCCTTCCCTTATCCTCCCCCGTCTCGAGTATTGCGACCTACAGAGCTTTCTTCCATTCTTGGGGCACTTTTCCCTCCAATGACCTACCGAACAACAATTTCAGATATCTAGCCAACTCTCTCCCACCAAACTTAAGTGCATCATTTCCTACTCCTTCTGGTCCCACTGCCTTACCACCCTTCAACCCCCTTATCAACATTTCAATTTCCTGCTCCCCGTAATAAACTTCTTATACAATTCTATGTTTTTATGTGTCTCAGTATTCCAGTTATCCTTTCCTTCAAACTCTGACAAGTACTGAGCCTGCAGCATATCAGCTTTCTCTCTGTCATTTCTCGCAGTTTGTCCATTGATACTTATCAATGTTGGAATCCCTTCCCCAACACCCCTTACCTTCTTCAGATATCCAGACAATTTACCCCAATCTTTGCATTTATTTTTTCCATCATATTACCTAGGTTTTCAGTCTTTGCCTGCCTAATTCTACATTCCAGCTCCCTTCCCATCTGTTTCATCAATACCCTATTTCTTGTCATCACTTACCTACTTATTTTGGCATGCAATTGCCTGCATTTCCTCTTCAGTCTCCTAATTTCCTGTCCATTGTATGGTGGATCTCCCCTACGTCTTATTCTTTTCTGGGGAACAAATTTTTCCAACATTAACTCCACTATCCTTACAAATTCTCTCCTCGAGCCTTCAACACTTCTCTCATTCGCCCACATTTCAAATCTTTCCCTCAAGAAGATTTCTGCCCCCATACTGCTACCACATCAAAATTGCCATACAATCCTATCTTTAGTTGGTTCTACTCTGGTCCTCCCTACCTCTATTTCCACAGCTGGAATGTCATGGTCACTGATTCCTTCTGAAACAATTGCACCAACTACCGCACTCCCAGTTCGGACCAACACCACATCCAGCACTGACCCTACGCCCCCTTCATTTCTCCTCGTGGGAGTTTCCACTGCCTGGACTAAGCCCCTATTTACTAATTGTGCTGCCATTCTCTGCACAATGGTGCCCATTCCCTCTGCACCCTTCACCCACTGCACACCTGGCATATTCAAATCCCCTGCCACAACAACCCATTGTCTGTCCCTCAATCTATCAACCCTCTCCTTGACTACTTCTATTGCCCGCCACCCCTGTCCTGGTGGCCTAGGCACTACCAGTAAAGTTATCTGCCTACTGCTTCCACTCACTGCAATTTCTATCAATTCATCTTCTTTGCTAACCCATACAACTGAGCCCTCCAGTCCCTCTCTTAGGCAGACCATTATTCCACCCCCTTCCATCCCTGTCTCTTCTAAAGAGAGTATATGTGTCCTGCTTACACTCACTGTTCAGCACATCCTCACTCAGCCATGTCTCCACTTCAACCACAACATCTGCCCCATATCCCTCAACCTTACTTCAGAAGCTTTCCAGTTTGTTGTACATACTCCTACAGTTTACCACCATGATCATAATACCACTATTTTCGATCCCATTTTGTTTGCTCCCTCCTATTTGACGAAATAATGCCCCATGGTGGAATCTTCCTCAGTAAGCTGTGGTTCTGAACACCTATCACACATTGATTGCTATTTAAAGCCATGGTGCTCTACCTTAACCCTCTCCAAACAGCCAGCTGTTTCCCTTCCTAACAGGTCCGCCAGTATTCTCTTGCCCTGTTCAGTGAGGTGCACCTGATCCCTTCCTACATATTCATGGCCCATCCATTCCCTGCTCTCTACGAAAGTAGCTCCTACCTCCCTCCTCCCTGCACACTCTCTCGTACACCTCACTCACTGCTATTGCCTTGGCATAGCTCACCCCCCTCCTAGCCAGTACACCACTAACAACTACCCTAGACCTGGGGAACTTTTACTTTGCCTTGCTAACCTTTTCAGATCCCTCTCAACCTCTTCCCCAACCTCTTGCGAGAAAGGTCATTGCCCCCAAAATGGATTGTGGCTACTTTGGCTACGCTACTTCCTCTAATGGAACTAACCCTTTCCTCTAGGTCCCTGATTCTGTCTCCCCCAAGTGTTCTTTTGTAGACAGGTTCTTTTCTAATTCCCTCTAAATCTACACCTTTACGATTAAACTACCTAGAAAAATTAACCTCTGGCTCCTTCCCTACTTATACTTTCCCTGGCGGCCTAGCCTGCTCTACATCCCCTCTTCCTGCACTACTGCCACTAGTCTCCACTTGCTCCTTCCGTTTAGTCAACCCTCCTCCCACTTTGAACTGCCCAGGTTTTCCTTTCAAGGCACAACTACAAGACTACGGGATAGTTAATGTAGACCTGAAAGCTATACTGGCAAACAAAGAAATTTTTGAGAAGTGGGACAACTTTGCTACAAAGATTGGGAAACGACTCGATGATTTCGACCAATGGCTCAGACAACTGGAGCAGGAGTAAAAGGCAGTAAAAATACTAGAAATATTAGGTTCCGATGACCCATAAGGTGCCGCCTGGGTAAAGGCCTAATTAAAATTGGGTCTGGGCGAACACTGATTGGCGAGGAGGGCAAGTTTTAAATGGATTACTGGCAGAAAGCCGTGTTTAGTAATTATGCTAGCACAGACACAACTTCATCAAGAGGAGTCGCAAGAAAAGAAGAGGATATGTGCCGTGCATTGATTCACTCGTCCGAGTACAGTTTCAATGCGGGTGGGAGGAGGGTGTGCTGGCCTTCGGGCCTAAAACTTGCCCAGGTTTTCCTAAGTGCTGGTTACTGTTAATCCCTACCTTACAAACCTTAACATACTGTTTCCCACCTCCCACCACAGTATTTACCTTATCTGCTGTTCCCTGTTCCTCTCCCATCATGAGCCCCTGATGCCTGTCATTGCTCCTTTCCTTGCTACAAACCCCATTTCCTCTACTCTTCTCCTAAATTCTCTTACCTCAGCCTCTGCCTCCCTCCTCCGTTTTACCTCTTGCAGCAACGTTAAGTGCAGCACACAACCATACAATTATAGAAATATTCCCTTGTCTGTCAACAAACTGTTCTTCGTGTTCATGGGGGCATCAGTATCCACTAATGTTCCATCAACAACACCACAAACATTAGGCATTCCAGCAATTGCATGAAACTCTGTAATGACACATTTCATTTCTTGTGGCTAGTTTACTATTTCAGGACAATTTACAACATTTACTTCTTCTACAACCTTCTTAATGCAACGACAGATGCCTTCGTCATGTAATGCATGTCAGATATTGCATGCTACTGACCAGTACCAAGCCATTGAAAAGCGACACAAAATGTTGTTTTTGCTGTTCACGTAGCACTTGTATTTGTTTCAGATGAAATTTGTGGTCCAATGTCTGAAAGTAACATTTCCATTTTTGGGGAAGACATACGAATATGTTTATTAAATTCAAACATTGGTTTAAACAGCATATTTATCAACTCGTTAAATTTTCTTCCTCATCGCAGTGTACTTATTTTATTATTTGCTTGGGCATCATATTCTGAGTATTCATACAGGGCCTCCCCCAAGCACTTGAAAAGTGTTGCAACTAGTTGCGATTATTCTTTCCTTGAGCACAATATTAAACACCTATTATATTACTATATCTACGAAAAGAACAGACCCTTCAAACAATGTCGCAATAGTTATAAATATTTGGCATGTTTATTAAAGACTCCTAACAATGGACAAAAATGTGATTTTCAGTCTGCCATATCGGGGAAAATAACAACCGAAATCTCAGAACACAACTATAGAAACAAGAGTTAGAGTTTGAACTATGCTGCCTATGTATAAAATAATGTGGTAGTCACATAATGTCTCATTGTTTAAATGATAATAGTGAAGCACTGTATGCTAGCTGAGTGTCATGCACGGAGAGGCGATTATACATTGTGTACGTCGGCCAACGGCAACCTTATCATTCCTGCCTCTCACATACAAATGCAGCCTATCTAGGGAGTCCCCTTAACATTTCAACTTTTACAATCTTCTAAAATAACTGTCGACACTTGTATTGCATGTAAACACATACCTCTAACCCAACTGGTAGAGATACCTTAAATCCGGGTGAATAGGATCACAGTGGTGCGAGTAGGGACAAAATATGCAACAAATTTTACACCTACTTTTTTGTTAATTTTTTTTAAGTTACGTTCGAATCAAACTATCTGTCAACAGCATTAATTTGCCTGTCAAGAAAAATAAGTTTTCTAATGCAAATATTGCACTGATAATTTCGTTCTAAAACCTTTTGATGCTATTCACCCTGTTCTACGGTACCTATCCACCTTTCTTTGCTTGTTTGAAAAATATTATTTCTATAAGTATACTTTACAACATTAAATATTTGCGAAACAAAAATTGCTTGTAAATATTTAAATTATAACTTGTAACTTGTAAGATATACTTGTAGGTTGTAGAAATTCTTTGTAGGTTTGCGAAACAGAACTTCATATTTTTCTACAAGATACAAGTAAATTTACTTGTAACTTGAAGACTTTTCAAAGTGTCGATTGCCACCATGTCACCAATGCTCAGCCAGCCGTCATACAATCGATTTTCTGCTGTTGGCATAATGTAGGTTACGCAATGTTGCGCCAACACACTGAGAAATAACCAGTAACGTGACAGTGTGAATTTTCAAATGCCTGCTGCTGCCAGACTGAGAGGCACGGCGGCGGACGCGCGGTGGCCTGCTTATAGGTCACGCATCATGACTCCAGGAATATAATTTTACACATCATTGCACAGTTACACTTCAATTGCACTGATAAATGTCTTAAAAATTCCTTAATTTTGGATTGTTTATGCGACAAGTCTCTTGGCTTAATGGTGACTCTAAATTAAGTGAAATAGACAATTTAATACTTGACATAACTGGAAAAGAGTCACCAGCATTAGTGAGCCTAGGAGTTCTAGAAACATGGACTCAAGTCACTAAAAATGTGCCTTAGTTATGAACAAAGCCCCCATAAGCAACATGTCAGCATCAACAACGTTGCCAGAATTACCCGGCGAACGAAAAAATACCGATAGGCCTGTAAAAAGTTAAGCAACTCAATAACGATGACCAGATATTAGTGTTATAAAAGAATGTAAGATGTATAACTAATAGAAATACAGTAAAATACTGTTAATAAGTTTTAGAAATGACTGATAAATGTATTTTTGCTAACAAAAAAACTTATGACTGTTTTAATGGACACATTCCGATACTGTAATCAGTATGTTTGGTTAAATAAAATGAAAATTTACTAAACAGTAGAGTGTGTCATGTCGGAACAGTTAAGAGTGATTTAATCTACCAAATAATACGGAGAAAACATTCTTCTACTAATGATACTTCATTGAATATAATGCTATGCCTATATTATAAACATAAAAGAAAATATTTTATTTTTAAGGCAAGAAGAGGAAAGCATTAGTGACGAGCATGTGTTAAATACACACAAACGCTTGATTGATGAAAAATTAGCGCTGCACGTGCAACATTTAAAACCAAACTACAATCTGCAACTGCAAGATGTGTATTTCGAACAGTAGCTTCAAGTGCCAAGATCTCAATTGACATCATATTATCCTGCTACACAGTCTCAGCAATATTCAGCTGTAACAACATATGACAGCAATGTTTGTTTCGAAGACGATATTACAAATGTTACTGGGAAGTTACCATACAACGACTAAGTGATTTAATCGTCAAATATACTTCCTGTTTTTTATACATTGCATGAAGTTTCTCGTGGTGCTACTAAAACGGACAGTAAAAGAAACATATTAATAATTGTCATAAATCCCTATATGAATTGCTTCGAACAGCATTTATGTAACTTGCTGGAGAAATTACCACTCTTTGATAGATTATCGTAACAATAATAATAAAAGCTCGTAACTCCATATTGTGAAGATTAAATATTCGAGCCCATTTAAATTATCATAATAAGGTATTTACGAAGAATTATTGTTAACAGTAGGTGTAAAATTTTCATGTATTATTATGTGGTACAAAATTCTGTATTTTTTCTCAGTGTGAGAAAAATAAAATAATTTTTCTCTTTTTTTCTGAATGGATGCGAAATGGTGTTACGAGGTTTTACTCTTAAGGTAACGATATGCAGATTCAGCTAGTATTACTGAATTTGGAAATTGATACCAGCCTGCAATCATGAGAACACACACTGCTTTTTCGTAGCACACATGCGTTGTGTGTACTACTTGGCCAGTTACATGAAACATAATTAAAACATCGTTAAGTGCCACACACAACCATACATTTATGGAAATATTCCCTTGTCTGTCAAAAAACTATTTTTCATGTTATGGGGGCATCAGTATTCACTTAAAGTTCCATCAACAGCACCAAAAATATTGGGAATTCCAGCAATTGCATGTAACTCTGTAATGCCACGTTTCATTTCTTGTGGCTAGTTCACTATTTCAGGACAATTTACAACATTTACTGCTTCTACAACCGTCTTAATGCAACGATAGATGCCTTCGTCATGTAATGCATGTCAGAATATGCCTGCTGCTGACCAGTACCAAGCCAGTGAAGAGCGATACAAAATGAAATTGTGGTCCATTGTCTGAAAGGGACATTTTAAGTATTTGGGGTGACATACGAACGTGTTTATTAAACTCAAACATGATTTCAAACTGCATATTTATCCGCTTCTTAAATATTCTTCCTAATCGTAGTATACTTATTTCATTATTTGCTTGGGCATCGTACTCTGAGTAATTATACATAAGAAGCCTCCCTACAAGAGCTTGAAAAGTGTTGCAGCGAGTTGCGATTATTCTTTCTTTGTGGACACTATTATACGCCTATTATATTGCTATATCTACGAAAAGTACAGACCCTTAAAACTATGTCGCTATAGTTACAAATATTTTGTATATTTATTAAATACATCATTTTCGGGCTCCTCACAAGGGCCAAAAATGTGATTTTCAGTCTGCTATATCTAGGAAAATAACAACCGGAATCTAAGAACACAACTATAGAAACAAGTGTTAGAGTTTGAACTATGCTGCCTCAGCTTTTGCAATCTTCTAAAATAACTGCCGACACTTGAATTGCATGTAAACACATACCCCTAACCCAACTTGTAGGGATGCCTTAAAACCGGGTGAATAGGATCACAGTGGTGCGAGTAGGATCAAAATTTGAAACAAATTTCACACCAACTTTTTTTTGTAATTTTTTTAGTTACGTTCTAATCAAACTATTTGTCAACAGCTTTAATTTGCCTATCAAGAAAAATAAGTTTTCTAAAGCAAATATTGCACTGATAATTTCGTTCTAAAACCTTTTGATCCTATTAATCCTGTTCTACAGTACCTACACATCTTTCTTTGCTTGTCTGAATAATATTATTTCTGTAAGTATCTTTTATAAGATGAAATGTCTGTGAAACGAAAATGCTTGTAACGATTTATATAATAGCTCGTAACTTGTAAGATTTACTTGTAGGTCGTAGAAATTCTTTGTAGGTTTGTGAAATAGAAATATATATTTTTCTTCAAGATGCAAATGAATTTACTTAAAACTTGTTTACTTTTCAAAGTGTTGATTGCCACTGTGTTACCATGCTCAGCCAGCCGTCATACAATCGATTTTCTGTGTTGGCATAATGTAGGTTATGCAATGTTGGGTCAACATACTGAGAAATAACCAGTAACGTGACATGCATGATTTTCGAATGCCTGCTGCTGCCAGACTCAGGAGTACTGCGGCGCACGAGTGGTGGCCTGCTTAGAAGTCACGCATCATGACACCAGGAAAATTATTTTACTCATCATTGCACAGTTACACTTCAAATACACTGATAAATGTCTTAAAAAGTCCTTAATTTTGGATTGTTTGTGCGGAAAGTCTCTTGGCTTCATGGTGACTCTAAATTGAGGGAAATAGATAATTTAATACTTGACATAACTGGAAAAGAGCCACAAGCATTAGTGGGTCATGGAGTTCCAGAAACATGGACTCAAGTCACTGAAAATGTGCCTTTTAGTTATGAACGAAACCCCATAAGCGACATATCAGCACAACAACGTTACCAGAATTATCAGGTGAACGAAATGAACCCGATAGGCCTATAAGAAGTTAAGCAACTCAATAACTATGACCAGATAGTGGGGCTTATAAAGTAATTTAACGTGTACAACTAATGCAAATGCAGTAAAATACTGTTGATAAGTCTTAGAAACGACTGATAAATGTATTCTTGCTAACAAGAAATGCTTAAGACTGTTTTAATGGACACATTCCAATACTGTAATAAGTAGGTTTGATTAAATGAAATGAAAATTTACTAAACAGTAGAGTGTCTCATGTCGGAACAGTTAAAGAGTGATTTAATCTCCAAATAATACAGCAGAAAATGTTCTACTAATGATACTTCATTGAATATAACGCTAGCCTATGACTATAATTTAAAAATAAAAAAATATTTTCTGTTAGAGGCAAGAAAAGGAAGTGCAGTAGTGACGAGCACGTGCTAAATACACACAAACAGTTCCTTGATGCAAAATTTGCACTGCAGGTGCAACATTTAAAACTAAACTACAATCTGCAATTACAAAATCTGTATCTCGAACAGCAGCTTCAGTTGCCAAGATCTCAATTTACAACTAAGTTTCCTGCTACACAGTCTCAGCATTATTCAGCTGTGACAATACATGACAACAATGTTTGTTTGGAAGGCGATGTTACAAATGTTACTGGACAGTACATGGGAAGTAGAAATACAAGGACTGTTTTAATTACCAAATATATTTTCTGTTTTTTATTCATTGCATATAGTTTCTCCTAATGCTACTAAAACCAACAGTAAAAGAAACACAATAACAACTGACGTAAATCCCTATTTATCTATTGCTTCGAACATCATTTATGTAACTTTATTTGATTAATTACCACTCTTTGACAGGATATGCAGAATTAGCCAATGTTACTGAATTTACAAATTGATACCAGCCGGCATACATAAGAACACACACTGCTTTTTCGTAGCACACATGCATCGTGTGTTGGCCAGTTACATGAAACATAATTAAAACATTTTTAGGTGCCACACACAACCATACAATTATTGAAATATTCCCTTGTCTGTCAACAAACTGTTTCTAAATGTTAATGGGGGCATCAGTTTTCACTAAACTTCAATTTACATCACAAAAATTGGAAATTCCAGCAATTGCATGAAACTCTGTAATGACTCGTTTCATTTCTTATGATTATTTCACCATTTCAGGACAATTTACAAAAATTACTGCTTCTACAACCTTCTTAATGCAACAACAGATGCCTTTTTATGTAATGCATGTCAGATGTTGCATGCTGTTGACCTGTACTAAGCCAGTGAAGAGTGACACACAATTTGTTTTATGCTGTTCATGCAGCACTTGTATTGGTTTCAGATGTAATTTGTGGTCCAATGTCTGAAAGTAACATTTCAAGTATTTGGGGAAGACACACGAATGTGTTTATTAAACTCATACATTGTATCAAACTGTTTATATATTCCGCTACTTAAATATTCTTCCTCGTCGCATTATACTTATTTAATTATCTGCTTGGGCACCATCTGTGTAACTGTACATAAGGGGCCTCCCTACAAGCACTTGAAAAGTGTTGCAGCGAGTTGCGATTATTCTTTCTTTGAAGACACTATTAAACGCCTATTATATTGTTGTATCAATGAAAATAACTTACCATTCAAACTATGTCGCTATAGTTACAAATATTTGGCATGTTTATTAACGACATCATTTTCTGGCTCCTCACAATGGCCAAAAATGTGAATTTGAGACTGCCAAATCTGAAAAATAACAACCGGAAAAAAATTACACAATTATAGAAACAAGAGTTAGAGTTTGAACTTTGCTGCCTATGTTAAAATAATGTGGTAATCACATGTCTCATTGTAAAAAGGACAATAGTGAACACCTGCACGCCAGGTGAATGTCTTGCGGGGAGGGGCGATTATACATTACGTACGTCGGCCTACGGCAATCTTATCATTCCTGCCTCTCACACACAAACACAACCTACCTAGGGAGGCCCCTTATCATTTCACATTTTACAATCCTCTAAAATAACTTTATAGACACTTGAATTGCATATAAACACTAACCCCTAACCCAACTGGTAGAGATACAGTAAAACCGGGTGAATAGGATTATCGTTGTGTGAACAGGATGAAAATTTGAAACAAATTTCTCGCTAAAGTTTTTTTGGTAATTTTTTTGTTCCAATCAAACTGTCTGTCAACATAATTAATTTGCCTATCAAGAAAAATATGTTTTCTGCGGCAAATATTGCACTGATAAATTCGTTCTAAATCGTTCCATCCTATTTACCCCATAGATCCTATTCACACTGTTCTACAGTACCTACCCAGCATTCTTTGCTTGTCTGAAAAATATTAATTCTATACATATCTTTTACAACATTAAATTTTGTGAAACGAAAATGCTTGTAACTATTTAAATTTTTACTCATAACTTGTAAAATTTAGCTGTAGGTAGCAGAAACTCTTTGTAGGTTTGTGAAACAGAAATACATATTTTCATACGAGATACAAGTTAATTTACTTGTAACTTGTAGACTTTTCCCAATGTTAATTGCTACAATGTTATCAATGCTCAACCAGCCGTCATACAATCGATTTTATGCTGTTGGCATAATGTAGGTTATGTAATGTTGCGCCAACACACTGAGAAATAACCAGTAACGTGACACGTGTGAATTTTCGAATGCCTGCTGCTGCCAGACTGAGAGGCACGGTGGCGGACGCGTGGTGGCCTGCTTAGAGGTCACGCATCATGACTCCAGGAAAATATTTTTAAACATCATTGCACAGTTACACTTCAATTACACTGATAAATGTCTTAAAAAGTCCTTAATTTTGGATTGTTTGTGCGGCAAGTCTCTTAGCTTAATGGTGACTCTAAATTAAGTGAAATAGAAAATTTAGTACTTGACATAACTGGAAAAGAGTTACCAGCATTACGGAGCTTAGGAGTTCCAGAAACATGGACTCAAGTCACTAAAAATATGCCTTTAGTTGTGAACAAAGCCCCCATAAGCGACATAGCAGCATCAATAACGTTGCCAGAACTATCCGGCGAACGAAATGAAGACAGGCCTATAAGAAATTAAGCAACTCAATAACTTTGACCAGATGTTAGGGTTATAAAAGGATTTAAGATGTACAACTAATACAAATACAGTAAAATCCTGTTAATAAGTTTTAGAAATGACCTATAAATGTATTCTTGCAAACAAAAAATGCTTAAGACTGTTAAATGGACACATTATAATACTGTAATAAGTAGGTTTGATTAAATGAAATGAAAATTTACTAAACAGTAGAGTGTCTCATGTCGGAGCAGTTGTGTGATTTGATCTCGAAATAATATAGGAGAAAACATTATTCTACTAATGATACTTCATTGAATATAATGCTATGCCTATAATATAAGCATAAAACAAAATATTTTCTTTTTAAGGCAAGAAATGGAAACGCAGAAGTGACGAACATGTGCTTAATACACACAAACACTTGATTGATAAAAAAATTTAGCGCTGCATGTGTAACATTTAAAACTAAATTACAATCTGCAACTGCAAAATCTGTATCTCGAACAGTAGCTTCAGTTGCCAAGATCTCAATTTACATCCATCATAGATTCCTGCTACACAGTCTCAGCAGTGTTTAGATGTAACAATATATGACAGCAATGTTGGTTTGAAGACGATATTACAAATGTTACTGGGAAGTAACCATACAACGACTAAGTGATTTAATCGCCAAATATACTTCCTGTTTTTTATACATTACATGAAGTTTCTTCTGGTGCTACTTAAACAAACAGTAAAAGAAACATATTAATAATTGTCATAAATCCCTATTTATCAATTGCTTCGAACAGAATTTATGTAACTTGCTGGAGAAATTACCACTCTTTGATAGGATATGCAGAATCAGCTAATATTACTGAATTTGAAAATGGATTCCAGCCTGCATACGTGAGAGCACACACTGCTTTTACGTGACACACATTCATCGTGTGTACTACTTGCCCTGTACATGACATATAATTAAAACATCGTTAAGTGCACACGCAACCATAGAATTATAGAAATATCCCCTTGTCTCTCAACTAACTGTTCTTTATGTTCATGGGGGCTTTAGTATTCTCTAAAGTTCCATCAACAACACCAAAAATATTGGGTATTCCAGCAATTGCATGTAACTCTGTAATAACACGTTTCATTTCTTGTGGCTAGTTCACTATTTCAGGACAATTTGCAATCTTTACTGCTTCTGCAAACTTCTTAATACAACGACATATGCCTTCGTCATGTAATGCATGTCAGATATTGCATGCTGCTGACCAGTACCAAGCCAGTGAAGAGCGACACAAAATTTTGTTTTTGCTGTTCATTCAGCACTTGTACTTGTTTCAGATGTAGATTGTGGTCCAATGTCTGAAATTAACATTTCAAGTTTTGGGGAAGACATACGAATGTGTTTATTAAACTCAAACATATTTTTAAACTTCATGTTTATCCGCTCCTTAAATATTTTTCCTCGATGCAGTAGGCCTATACTTATTTCATTATTTGCTTGGGCATCTCGTTCTGAGTAACTATTGTTACAGGCATTTAGGAATTAGCCCGTCTTAATTTGTAATATATATAGATATTGAATAAACCCTGTATTTCCGAAGGACAGAGGCACTTTCTCTCTGGTTGAGAGAAGCGACGTCTTGGTGACACCATAAAGGGGTTGACGAGAGCCATCGATCAGCTCATGACATAAAGATGGGGGGACAAGACTGACTCTCTGGGCTGTGAAAAATGCCCGAGCAGAACTTATTGTCTGGTGTGAGAAGAAGGCTAGCCCTGGACCCCACATGTCGTAACTGATTCTCTGCTCAACCCCACCCCCTTTTCCTCCCTGCCTTTAGAGACAAAACAAGCAGGGCCACACCAAGGGGAAAGAAATGGCCAATAAGGGGCCGAGCTGGCCTAACAATGTAAAATATTTATTGTGTAATGTAAAGGGTTTTTATTTAAATTTTGTGATAAGTGTATTTAACTGGTGTGTTGTAAACAATTATGTAATATTTATGCAAATGAAAAGAAACAAAAAAAAAATAAATGTCGGTGCCGTCAGGAGCCGGAAAGGCAAGGCTAGGGTGTGTGGCCAGTGCGAGAAGGAGAGCACACCGATTGGCTGGTGCGGTGAGGCGCGCGGAGGTGCGAGTCGCGAGCAGAGACGCGATTGTTGAAGAGGGGACTCTGTTCGGGGAGCCCGACGTGGGCAGAAGCAGAACGACGTCGGCGATTATGTTAGCGGAGGACAACTTTTTGTTGGATTAAGTTACTCATCGTAGCCCTGTGTGGGCAGACGCGCGACGACCACGTGATAGCCGAGGTTGCTTGGAAAATAATTTTTCGGTACTAAGGACGTACAGCCACGCTTCCGAAAGCCGAGTCTTTTCCGACGCTAGGCGAGCGCCAGAAAAAAATAAATAACTCTGTTTTAATATAATTCATAAATATAACATCAGAGGTTCTAAAGAGTTATAGCCTGAAATCACAAGTAGTGAAAGAGTGCATAACTCTATAGATAAGGGGCTTCCGAAGTATAAGCACTACCTGTATAGACAGGATTCACTCTGTTTTGATTATTCAGGGATACTTCTCTTTTAGGATCCCGATGGCATTTTTAACTACTCTGCGTGTCTGTTTATGTGCTCTGTTGAAACAATGCACAGCTTGTCCTTCAATGTAATGTCTTGCAGTTGAAGTTAACCATTCTTGCAGAATCAGCCAATATTAATGAATTTGGAAATGGATGCCTGCCTGCGTCCCTATGCAGCACACTAGCATCGTTTGTACTACTTGTACAGTTACTTGATGCATAATAAAAGCAGTTTGGTGCCACACCTAACCATACAATTAATAATAATATTTTCTTGACTGTCAACAAACTGTTCTTCATGTTCATTGGGGCATCAGTAATCACAAGTGTTTCATCAACAACACCAAAAACATTGGGCATTACAGCAATTGTGCAAACCTTCTTAATGACACAGTTTATGTCTTGTGGCCAGTCCACTATTTCAGGAAATTTACAACGTTTAGTGCTTCAACAAGCGCCTTAATGCAGCGACAGATGTCTTTGACATGCCATGCATGCCAGATATTGCATGTTACTGACAACCAGTACTAAGCTAGTGTAGGGGAAAACACAATTTTATTTTTGCTATTTATGTAGCACTTATATTTGTTTCCGATGTAAATTGTTGTCCAATGTCTGAAAGTAACACTTAAAATTTTGGGGGAGACATACGATAGTGTATATTAGTCACATTGTCTCAAAGTTCAGAATTATTCGCTCCCCAAATATTCATCCACATCGCAATATTATTATTTCATTATTTGCTTGGGCATCTGCTTCTGAAGGTACTATTTAAGGTAAGTTGAAAATGTAATTTGAATGATTATGTGAAATGGGTAATAGTTTAAAATTGCCTTAATAATTTTTCTTCTTTTGGTAAAATTGGCTATTAGGTATTTAATTGTTTCGGCACTTGTTATTTTGCTATACATTTTAAGAAATTACATTTTGTAGTTTTTTTTCTGGTTAAAATTACTACCACTATAATTCACTTCGCAGTAAAATTTGAGGACATACTTTCGACATGTATTTCATAAGGTATAGCCTCATTAAAATAAAGAAACTATACCGCATAACTTACAAGGAAATTGTGTATTAAATGTAATTTGACGATCCAACGTTTATAATACTGATCATACTCTATTTCCCAAGATTTCATGTCATGAATTTAATTATTTTCTCCTTCAAAAATTGCGCCGACACTAAGAAAATGTAAAATATAAAAATTTAATTTTTCAAACCAGGGTTTCATTAGTTCCAATTTTTGTAGGTTGACTATGTTAGAAGATAGAATCACATGGAGAAACAAAGAAATATTTTCTAATGTTTACATCTGCATGATCACTGTGACATTTTTTGGTTTATTTGCACCAAATGAAGGAAAGTAGTCTTTATAATGATAAGCTTGTACTTTCTCGATATATGCACATATCATTCGCAGATTAGTTTACAAGTTTGTTTACTTTAAAAATAAAACTGTACTTTTTATATGTATTCACTTACCTTGAAAGCCTGAAAGGTAACAATTCCGGTTTTATATTTGAAATGTTAAGTTTATTAAATCCTGAAAAGTATCCACTATCTGGAAGAAAACCATTAAGGATGTTAACACAAATATCGACATCTCAAAACATCTGAAAAGTCCCCACATTATGAATGTTACTGTTCCTACTTTTATCGCTCATGCGCCACATTATGTCCATTCTAAGGGAAACGTCTTCTAAATCGCGTCCGAGAATCAGTGGCACGAAATCAACTCGTTCGCTGGTCGCTAGAGGTCAGCTGCACAGCGCGAGCAGCACAAACCATATGGTTCATCTCGAAGTTTTTATTAGGCTTAAGAGAAAGAGTCAGCATGTCGTTTAAAGCACTTGTCACATTTATTTACCAACTACTTTGCAGTTGCTGAAGAATTTGTGTTCCACGAAATTAGTTAAGACAATTTCCTTAAAAAATGCGATATTTGATTACTGAATTGAAAATTTAATAATAAAATATGTTCAGTCCCAGTGTCCACGTGTAAATCGATACTTGCTTCTTTTGATGTTCACTGTGATAACAATTTGCGACCTCCTGTTGATGGTTGCTCGTGACCCGCGTTTGGTTATAATAAGAGGTGTCGATGCTCTGTCTCTTACGTGATTAATGTTGGATGATTGGCTTTGTATTAAGTAATGTTGTAGTATGCCTGGCTAGCTCTAATTGAAATAAAATAACAAAGGAGTTCCTTTTTAAATCGGCCTAAGGGACTCACGCACTGCGGGTTGCTTCACAAGAGGTAGATACTTAAAGTTTTTTTCGACGAAAATAATAGGCGCTTCCTCCGGCGGCTTTTGATCGGTCACGACGTTAATTATGTTGCAGGTACCGGCCGCGATCACCCGAAAAGTCCACCCTCCGGTGACCCCGAGCTCGCTGTCCACCGTCCTTACAAACCCGACGACGAATATCCCGACACCTGTCCCCCCGAGCTCACACCCACCCGGCTCGTCTTAAGACTTTATTCTTAGTGCCTCGCGTCTCGCATCTTTGCTTTCCTGGGCGGCGTCCCCTTCCCGCCCCACCGGACTCATGGGGGCGGGTAGGTTCCCCCGACCAATCAGAGCGAAGACCTGGCCCGAACATTGCGTGCGTCCCTTGTGGAAGCTCCGTATTTATTTAAAATCAAATTAAACATGGGCACATTCTCACAGCAATAACAAATAAAACACTTAGCCTAATTACTACTTGCTATCTTTAATTAATATAATTCTAGTTCAAATTACGTATGTTACACGGGGTCTGTTGGGGGAGGGGGAAAGAAGAAGAAATGTGTAGGCGAGAGAGAAAGAGAGGGGATTGTAAGGCACGGAGACAGGGGGAGGTAGGGCGCCCCCACCCCTTCTAGAACAGCATGTGGTACGGCCCACGCATCATCTGCTCTATTGTCGCCAGACCAGCGGGCAATTATACCTCTTAAAAACTATGATCATTATACATAAAATTATCTTAATGTTACTAGCATATTCGAGTCTGTGACATTCCACAGGTTAAAACGATACCAGACACGATACCTCTGTGATAATATTAGTAATAGTCATATTTTCTACTGTTTTTATACTGGCCTATCATAGGATCCCACAGACCCCTCACAATCAATACTGAAGTTAAAATGGATGGCAATATG